>JANIJG010009229.1:27900-44260 GCA_024611175.1 Megaceryle torquata | reverse complement strand
CCATGTCCTTCCTGTGCTGAGGGCTCCAGAGCTGGATGCAGTATTCCAGGGGAGGTCTGACCAGAGCAGAGTAGAGCGGTAGAATCACCTCTCTTGATCTGCTGGCCATGCTTCTTTTGGTGCAGCCCGGGATGCAATTGGTCTTCTGGGCTGCAAGCACACACTGGCTGCTCATGTCCAGCTTCTCATCTACCAGCACCCTCAAGTCTTTTTCTGCAGGGCTGCTCTCTATCACCTCCTCCCCTGGCCTGTATCGATAATGATAATGATATTGATAATGATAATGTTGATGAGGTTGTTCTCCAAAATGTGCAGAAATGATCCCATCCCAGAAAAAAATTATCACAGAGAGAAATATCAATACCTAAAAGGAAAATCTCAAGCACAGAGGTCACGTATGAGTTGCCACTTACCTTCTCCATCTCCTGTTTGAATGTGGCAAACACTTCATTGCTTTTGGTCAATGTTTTCTGAAATTCTTCAAACCTTTCAGAGTAGAGAGTGATCTGGATTAACAGAGAAAAAAGCCCACACAGTAATTTCAGAGCTGCTTCTGACATCTGAGTGAGCTGGGGAAGAGGCATCCCCATATCACACTGCAGCCACAGTTTCACTTCTTCCATCTTTCCAGTCCCCACTCACAGGCTCAGGCTGTGGCCAGGAGCCAAGAAGCTCTTGATGTGCTTCACTAGACTCCACCGTTGAAGAGGAGCATCACTGCTTCCTTCCTATGTTATCTGGCATGAGAGGGAGTCTCACCATTTAGTGAAGCCCATTCCTTGCTTCACACTGTTGCAACCCTGCACTGGATTCCTCAAGCTGTGTCCCTGCACTGTGGCTCAAGTGAGCTGAGAGGGCAACTTGTCAGTTCTGTTTTGTAGCCTGTGTGTGGACAGCAGCTGTGTGCAAGGCCAGCAAAGGCAAAGAAAAGAATCTGTCAGCCTCTTCTGCCAGGTTCACTTCACTTCATGCAAGCAGAGCAAAGGAAGATATCTGTTGCAACATCCCAACATTTAAGACTATTATGCTCTATAATTTGCCATCATTTTACATCTGGTAGCCACCAGTGATTGTATTTTGTCAGAAAACCATATTTTTATATAAAAAATCTGTGGATTTTCTTTTTATAAAAGAAAAGTTCTAAAGGTAAAGCTAGTTTTTCTGTAAGGTTTTCTTGTTTTCTTGTTGTCTTCTTTTGTTTCTATTTTTGGTTTGTTTTTTTCTTTTGTTTTGATTTGTTTCTTTCTTTGTTCTTTTTTCTTTTGTTCTGGGTGGGAAAAGCACTTTCAAAGCTCCAAAACCGTGCAGGATACTATATAGCTGAAGCACAGTTATCTGCTCTTTGGTAAAGAAGGCCAGCTCCAAATCATCCACTTCCTTATGGTGCCAAAGCATCCCCAGCAGCGTTTAGGTGATCAGACATTTCATCTGTTCAGCCTGACATCTCTCATTAGAAAAAGAGTGATTGGCATAACACACAGTGGCTCAGGAGGGACGGGCACGAAGCAATGAGAGGTTCAAGAACAGCCTGCAGTATTCAGGCGTCTGTCTGGAGGTGAGCTGCCCTCCACCGGCCAGGAGCTGACTAAACTGTTAGCTACGAGCTTTTATTTTGCCACATCCTCCTCTGATACTACTCTTCAGTTACTGAGGAAAAGACGATTTAAAAAATTTTGCTAATAGTGGGGTGTGTTTTGTTCTGGTTTTGAAATCAGGTGTGGTTATATTATATTTCATGTTCATTCTGGCTACTTGTTACGATGCCCCTCACCATGGCCATACCCTGCTGAGCTGGGTGAAGGCACGGGAGGTTAATCCGTCCAGAGCTGTGGGGTGCCAATATGGAAGCAAGCTGACATAAAGCTTGCATGTGTGTATTTATACAAGGCTGAAGCTAGAGCGGTGACCTACGCACAGACAGAAACTCAGGGGGATTTGTTTTAGCAGCCCAAGCATCACAGCATAAATGGGACACTGACACCAAGTGAGATATTTGGAATAGATGTTGTGGTTCTAAGGAGAAATGCCTGAGCATCCCAAAGCCAGGTGAGGGAGCAGGGGTGGGAGCCAGCAAACCGGGGCTCCTAGCCCACAGCTGTTGTCTTAGAACAATTCACCTCAATGCTCTGTCTCTGCTTTTCCCTTCCAAAATTTTCTATTGTTTAATTAGATTAAAAACCGTGCAGGTTTGAACAGGGCAAGCTCTGACCTCTAGGCAGTACCATAGCACCAAGGATAACTTCTGTAATTTAAATTTGATAGTAAATGAATGTTTTCATAGTGTCTGGGGAGAGGCTGTGAGAGCTGTCTCTCACCAGCAGCATGCACTTGTGCTCCTTGGTTAGGGAGACAAGGAGCCCCTTGCTGCTGCCCACCACCCATCCAGTACCCCAGACAGCCTGGGCAAGGAAAGTGGAGGCAGCACTGCTGCCAGTTGAGCACCTCTGGCATCTCAGCATTGTCATGGTGTGAGGGTGCTACAGCAAGAATGTCCCTTCAGCTCTGTTACATTCCTCTCAGTTGACACAGCCCAGAGGTTGCACTATGTCAGCTATTGAAAATTAAAGGAGTCAGCTGACTTTTATCTTCTTGCTCTGTTACAAAGCACGAAGCTAAAAAAGTCTACCTAAGCAGCATGCCTGGGGAGGGTGTGCAGCATCCTGGGAAGCACCACTATGGTTTGGGTGGATTCCTTCAACTGGTGTCAGATACCTGTCACCATCTGGAGGGCTGGATTTGGCCAGCTCAGGGACACCGTGCTGCCCAGAGACAGGCTGGCATGAAGCTGATGTCTCCTGATTCCTTCCAGCTCAAGGAAGCTGTGGGTGATCATAGCCTCCTCTAAAATGGAGTGGTACCTCACTCACCATAGCAGGCAATGAGGGCTATATTGTGGCTTCTCCTTATCTCATTGACTATATCTTCTCATAATCTCCATGCAGCTGTTCCTCTGTTAATAACTATTTGTTGTTTTGTGCTGTTTGCATTAAGGAGCAATTTATGTTCTTTCTGTCCTGTGCTTGCACAGCACCTTGCATGATAGAATCTAGTCCATGAGGGAGGGCCTTCGGTGCTATCGTACTGGAAATAATAATAATAAAAATAATAATAATAATGTTATTAGTCCCAGTCATTAAAAATAATTCCAAATGGAGGCTCTTGTGTAAGTGACAGAGCTCTCACACTTGAGCAGAACACCTAACTCCATGTCTCATTTCAGCAAGTGAATCACTTAATTTTCATCTCCACAGGTCTGCAAGATGCACATTTATTATCAATGACTTTGCAGACTTGTCTGACTGGATTTTTCTAAAAACAATTTTACTGTTTCAAGTATATGCTTAATATATTCTAGCTTTTATCAATACTTTCAATTTCATTAAACTGCTTCTCTGCATACAAAACTCCTTCTGGTTGAACATAAAAGTTTAATTAAAAGCACTCTGAGAAAATTAGGAGCAGGTTTGCAGTTGGGACAGACTCAGCTGGAGGCCTTTGAGGTTTGATTGCAGAACCTGTCAAACTGGTGTCAGTGTCAGTTTATGTGATACTCTACCATGCCCTACCAGCTTATCTTAGCCTTTGAAAAAGCACCTGAAGGTTCAAACCACTCTTAGCACATTTCCAAGTTATCAGTGTAACATTAGCCTTTCTTGACTGTTCAACAGGTAGGAATTAGACCATTTTCAAGGTCTACAGAGCTGAAACATTACTTACCAGTACGATTAACTGTGAACAAGGGCTAGGAGAGGGCTTTCTGTTGGGTGAGAAGATGGGTAGCTGCAGATGGGGCTCAAGGACTGACACCCTTCCCTGCCCAAAGCTCTGCTAGGGAGTATCTTTCTCCCAGACTGGTCAAAGGAGATAAAGCTACATGACTGTTTCTGTAAGTCTAGGAAAATCTACCAATACTGTCTCTTCTTGGTGTGAAATTCCAGCATGTTATCTAGTGTTCTCACTTGTATTTAAGGTCAATTAATGCATTTCTCTCAAAGTGTAGTATATACTGCTTGCTTCTTGGTTTTAGTGCCCTTGACTCCAGCCTGACTCAGTGTAATTTTGGCAAGTAATTTTGGTTTATTGAATGTTTCAAATTTCAACCAAACACTGAAATCCTAGAGTTCCTTTTTTTAGTAGGGAGAATTCTTGCTAAAGTTAATGAAAATGCTGCCTTCTCACCCCAGTCCAGAAAATCACATGAGCACATCAGCTCCAGTTTGGTAAACATGCTTCACGATATGCACAGTGCTTTGATGGAATAGAAACCTGCCCGAAGGGTAGTTATGGTGAATAACCAAGCCAAGGCACACACGTTGTGTGGCTGAGTAATGTAAACTCTCATAAATCATAGCACTATAGAATGGACTGGGTTGGAAGGGACTTTTAAAGATCATATAGTTCAAACATCCCTGCCTTGGGCAAGGACATCTTTCACTAGATTAGGTCGCTCAAAGCTCTCTCTAATCTGACCTTGAACACTTCCAGGGATGGAGCATGCACAGCTTCCCTGGCCAACCTGTTCCAGTGTGTCACCACCCTCATAGTAAAGAATTTCTTCCTTATACCTAATCTAAATTTCTCCTCTTTGAGTTTAAACCCATTACCCCTTGTCCTATCACTACAAGCCCTGGTAAAAAGTCTCTCTCCATCTTAGTATAAGCCCTCTTTAAATCTTCAAAGGCTGCAATAAGATCTCCCCAGAGCCTTCCCTTCTCCAGACTTAACAACCCACATGCCACAGTATGATTTTCAGTATGGGCATTACCTTACAGTTGGCTTGAAAATAACCTGTTTCCTTTGCAATAGTTTACGAGATGTAGAATGAGGCTGGAAAGAATACATAAAAAGTAGTTTGGATACTCTACCTGAAATGTGCCTCATGGGTTAAGAACTGGGAAACAAAGGCACACCATGCAATCACCTCTCCTACATCACCTGTGCCTGCAGGACAGTCTCTTGCTCCTTTAACATTTTGGCCTGAAGCTTCCATTCTGCAGCTTGGTTCAGGAGCTGTGTTTTGGGCAACAGAAAGAAAACTGTTAGGACCCTAGTTTACCAGTTGGAAATCCTCATCTTCCAGCTACCTATGCTTCTGCCACTGCTACCTTGATAGGGAGTTATTAATGCAGTTAGTGGAGTTAGGCAAGACCAGTGCTATCCTGAGACATGGGATAGAGCATCTGATTTCCAAAGGCATATCTGAACAGGAGTTCAAAACCTACTTGGAATGAAATGTGTAGTACAGTGGGCTCTAAAAAGTGTGGTAATTAACCACATCTTCACCAGACGTCTAGAGAGCGGTTATGATACTTTCTGGTACTTTCATTTCAGCGCAGCTCTGGCCAAATTCCTGCTCTCCTGTGAATGACAAACTACATTTTGTGTTAATGATCAGGACTTAGCGTACAGGTATCCTCACAGTCAGACACGCTTCAAAAAATCTGCAAGCTTTCAGAAAGGGAATGCATAGTAAATGTCATACGTTTATTGGTGTCTGTTATCTTTGGGCTCCATTTGCATTGACATGCCCTCAGCAGAGAATCCCAACTCGGGGTAATAAATGCCTCACTTAGATCAAGGAGGCAGCCCAGGAAGAACTTGCTTGCAGTTTCATCCCTGGCTGCTTCTGGTAAGATGCAATTCCCTACTTCAAGTTATTTGGCAAAATGACACTGTGATGTGCAGGCTGCAGACAGGAGGGTTGGTTGAGGCTGAATGTACTGTAGGAATGAGGTGTACACAGAATTTTCCAGGCTGCAGTTCTGAGTTAGCACTTCCAAATTCTAACAACTGGTTTAATCTGAAAGCAGGAAATATTTACTGAAGTGGTAAAGAAATGTGCTTATTGCTTACCAAACATTTATAAAACATTTTACTGGTTAGGCCAAATGCATTTAAAAAAAAAAAAAAAAGAATGCTAATGATAGCTTGAGAAATGAGATATAAACATATAAACAAGTTAGTTTACCACAGGACTTCCTGTGGGATTAAATTGTTCTGTTTAATTGCACAGTTGTTCTCTGACAATATATTGGAAATAAAAGTATTATGTAAGTCAATAGGTCCTACTTTCATATTGGAAGTGAAAGGTGAGTAGAACCACATACAGAAAATATATTTGATCCCTAATGGAAAATTTTATTTTAACCATTTTTTTGGAAATAACACACGTAAACTGCTTGAATACCACCTGGCAAAAGAGCTGAGGAGGTACCCTACAAATGCTGACTGAACAACATAATGAATTTGTTCCCTTTGTCTAGCTATTTGTGGCACAAAGACTATCTGAATTAGATTTGTCACCTATGTATGTATTACATTGCCTATATATATACAGGCAACAAGTCTAGTATATATATTAACTCTAGAAAAATATTTCCTCCATCAGTTTGGCCTTTTGATTTGGAACCACTGAATTTTTACCATCTACATTTTCCTATAAAATAATGTTTTACAGCTCAAGTATGCATTGTATGAAGATATACCACGTTCTGTTTGTTGTATACCTGCCTCTTAATATTTATTTTGAGAATTTATTTTGATGTTTGGTTCAAAGGAGATAAGTCACATTCTTGAGTTTAGATCTTGTTGACTAAAATTTCAAATAGGATGTGTCATAGCAAGTAATGAGTAGGCCTAGGTTAAATGAGCCCCACTTCATGCTTTTTTTTTTTTTTTCCTTGGGAAAGGGTATGTTTTACACACATAAAAATAATGAATTTTCTTAAGTTTGGATGAAATCTGTTTTTTTTAAGTTTCAGGTTTCTTTGTTATCAACTTGTTTGGGCTTTGGGGTTGTTTTTTTAGGAATTATATGGTGTGCGGTTTGAATGATTGAATGAAAAGTGCTTTGAAAACCTCCAGAGCTACCCAGTCTCTAGGCCAGACGTTATTTCCAAGAACTGGGCTTTTATCTGTAGTGCTTCAATCCCACCTAGCGTTACCTTCGTACCCAGTGTGCCCGGGATAATGAAAATTTCCCACTTCCCATGCCATGTCTTCTGCCCCAGCTCAAGAGATGTAGAGAGAGCCAAAGAAAAGTTGCTTCTTTTGCCTGTTAATGAAATCCTTCTTCTCTCCTGTTGGCCCACATAGCTTCTGCAGCCAGTAAAAATCCAAGAGTTAATAAACTCTTCTGTAATAATAGAAGCAAGCCACAGAGAGGCTTGCTCAAATTAGCATGCACTCATAGGCAGCCTTAGGTCATCTGCAAGCACTAAACTGGGACAAAATGAATCAGGAGAACTGATACATTTATGAATAGGCTAAGAAGTGGCAACAAGGAGGATGAAGTATAAAGAAATTAATAAATATTGCATGTGGTGTTTACACAGCAGCACTTCAGTGAAGTGTGGTGATGTTATGCTATATGATTAGAGCTGTGATAGCTGCTGGAAGACCAGACAGTCACATCATGCTCAGGACTAAGAAATCCAGTCCCTAGGAACATAGTTTCCCATTTAATGACATGAATCTAGGGACTGGCTTAATGAAAATTAAGCTTCCCTTTTTGCTGCCAGACTCAGCAAATTCCAATTATGTAGAAACCTGATCAATACCTTCCAGTCATATACTTGAAAGCCACAGAGACTTTAAACTGCAATTAATTGCACATCAAAGTTTGCATTAAAACTGCTAAAAATGTGTGGTATAGGGAGGAAGTTGAAGTAGTACTGGCCAGTTACAGAATGGTAGTAAAACTGCATTCTTAGATAAAGTTGACCCTTTTGGAAGGTCACACAATATATGAACCATTGCTCCTTATATAGGGAATCACATTCTTAGTTGCACATGCAAGTGAGTTGTGCAAGTAGTGAGATGATCTGCCCATTGAGATGAGTTGTACAGAGGCTGCAGGAAGGGACATGTCTTCTTGTCTCAGGTAAAGAAGTTTTATATAGGGGCAAGGATTTCTATGTGGAAGAACTACATAGGAAGACATCAAAGTGAGCCTTCAAGGAGTAGTCAAATAGGTAAAAGAAAAAAAAAATTTTTTTTTTTGAAGATTTTTCAGAATCCTGCAGCAAAAGTCATGCACAGAGATGTAAAAAAAATTATATGGAGAGAACTGGTGTATAGATCTGAAAACTTTTCCCTCAAATGACGGGATGATGAAATGCAGTCTCTGACTTGGCACATTACTGAGCTGGAGAGACATACAGCTAAAGGAGAGGACTCCATCAAAACCACCTTGATTTCATATACACATATACATTTCTCCCACAGACACTAGCAGAATAGCTGGGTGGGAGGGACTAAGTGCTAAGCAATATGATCGAGGTGGGAGACAAGTGTAGGCCAGCTCTCTGGGTGCTGGGCTACCTGCAATGAATTGTGACATGCTACTTGTTTCTTGACTCATTGCATGGCTTTTGACCAGTCACTTAAGTTCTTCAGCTAAATCTACCTTGCTCTGAGGTGATGTTAGCCATACATCACCAGACTACCTCAAAGGCAGGGTCTTTAAGCATTAGTTTGGAAGGTGTGAAAAATATTATTTGTACATGGTGCATATTATGATACACCCACTAAAGGGCTTTACAGCTTGTTTTCAAACCTCTTATTTCATAGGTGCTAGACACACATACAGCAAACCCACAAAGAAAATCTCACACTCCCAAATGTAGATGGTGATGACATTTACTGCATTAAAAGAAATAAAAATAACAAAGCTGTGCATATGAGTTCTGGATAAAATACTCAAAGAAAGTTTGGCTAGAAACAGGGCCAGTCACAGGCAATAGGCAGCCCCAAAACTCATGCTCTGTGAGGAAAAGCAAAAAAGGTCATTGCTATAAGGCTGTATATGTCACTTTTCCATAGAACCAATGCCATGTCTTTCACAACTTTTTAAATTATATTGGTTTAGTTTGGGGTTTTTTTTTGTTCCAGTATCTGAAATTTGGTACTCAATAGCAAAACTCCCAGTGACTGCAGTAGAGTAAGACCAGATTTGCTTTGTCATGTAAGAGATTTCTTGGAAAAGTTTCCTGGGGTTTTAAAGTGTTATGAATGAATTTTGGGGTCTTGGCTTTACATAAGCCCCACAGTGAAAGGGAGGACTCAGACCACAAATAGTCATGCAGTGACATGCAGATGTGCACATGGAGAACAGCCAGCTCATTTTCTCCCTCAGTCTTTAGCTGCAAGTAAAGCTGAGCAGGATTAGGTGTCCCAGGTGCAGAGAAAGAGGATAAATGCTCTTATGGGCAATTTTTGGTAAGAGGTGTTTGTTCTGTTTCACTTGTGCTCTCTCCACAGGTCTTAGAGCCCTGCATTTTCATCCATATTTTATGATACTTTGGTCATGCTTGTGCTAATGTATCTCTTTCCAGATACAGGGAGGGGATAAACATCCTCTCTGTAGAGCTCTCTCATGTTGCTTCTGGGTTAGCTGGAGGACTGCTGAGAACTAAGGCTTTCTTCCATCTGATGAGAGCCTGTTGCTCCCCCATGAAGAGTCTCAGCAACTGCCACTGCTGAGAAAAGGGAGTAGGTGTCAGTGTTGAACTCTGATCTTTTGTAGATGTTAGAATGGCTGTGAAAATTTCAGGCAGCCTGAGAAAATTAATTTTGGTCTGATTGAGTTGCAAAATGTGTGAGACCAGGGAGAGGTGCCATCCTCCGATCCCAGCTGTGCCTGACTGGAGCTGTTCTTCCCTGTCCCCCTGCTAGAGGTGTCCCCCTCCACCAGTTAGGAAGGAATGGCAGAGAAGGCTGATAAATGAGCCTAGACCCTTCCTGCCTGACAAAGGTACTGGAAGACCAGTGAGAGTATGGCAACCTCTGCAAAAGAGAAGAGGAGGCTCCATCACAGAAAGCAGCTCCTGTGGCTTCCTTCTCTGGTAAAGTGGACTCACAGGAGAATATCCCCCAGGGTTCAGAGCCTGGGTGGACCCTGGCCTTCAGCCGTCTCATTTTAACTCCATGTCCTTTTTGTCCTCTGATTGTTTAAATGTGCTCATTTGTCATGTGGGGAGATGGACTATCAAATATCAGAGCCCTTTGAAAACTAATGCCATCACTTGACCCAGTGTCACAATGAATTAACTGTAGTAATGGTGAATTAGCTAGAGCAGTCTATGCTCTAACCTACTACTCTGCAGTTTGACTCAAAAACTGTAGATGCCAATGAAAGCAGCATTTCACAGGCTGCTTTGTTACATTGAACATTGACAGTAGCAATAAAAACATCTCTGTTACCATGTCCTGGCTCAGACCCGAAGAACCAATACATTAGTGAAATATCATGCAGGGCTTCTTTTGGCCTAAAGTTAGATAAAAGACAGATTAGAAGGATAGGTACATATTCCTTTTCTTTCTGATGTCGTTCCTCAGCTTCCTTCATCATTTCCTGAGACTGCTCCAACTTGGCATCCACCAGTTTCTGTTGAAGTTCTCTGTGCTTAAATATTTTATCAAGGTGCTGTAAGAAAATAAATTCCACTGAATGTGCAGGCTCAATTATGCACACAGACCTTCATCCTCGTGCATATACAGCTATCTACTTGAAGACTTGTAAGACAAAAATATTGCAAAACAGGACAACTCCCAACCTACTGCAATTACTAAAAACCTGCAGCACTGATAAGAACAAACTGTACCAGAATTTGCATGGGAAGGGGAACCTGTTTACATTACCCATTTTGACTTCTTGTAGGAAAAAAAAAAAAAAGAAAGAAAGAAAAAGCCTTAGCACTTTGCCAGTTCTATGGTCTACATATGAAGTCATCAGTATAATCCAATATAAATGAAGATCAAATAATTGTTTATCAATAATAAATATGCAGAGGACACACTGTTTTTGAGCTGTTAAGTAGCCAGCAGATCTAAGCCACTGTATGGAAGTGCGTGCACCACAGCTACTTGGAAGTGTGTGCACCACAGCTCATATCCCACATGAGTAAGGATTAGGAGATCAGACCAAGTAATCCAGAGGTGTCCTCTGGCCTGTAAAATGTCTGGCTCCACAGTGACCTTCAGGAGGACAATGCTGCTGATAGCCCTCTTCACTCTTGCTTCTTTTAGATAAAATTCACAGAAGCAAATATACTGAGTGCATCCCTCTGCTTTACATTTTCTTCTCATAGAAGCCACAAGACAGGAACAAACATTTACTTCATTCAGCATAAGATTTCATACATGATGCAACAGATTTGGAAATGCATATATTGTATTGGACATTCCATATTGTAAGGACAGATTACTTATGTTTTATTCAGTACAATAACATTGTCCGGTTGCACTGAGACTCCCAGTGAATGTATTTCGAAACATTAAAAAGGCCTGCTGTGGTATTTGTTAACACTTGTCATAAAATAATAATAAAAAAAAAAGGTAGAAAAAAAAGTAGTTTGGGATTTTACTGAAGGGGGCTGGGGTTTGTGTCAAAATTTTCTGACCAATTCTAACATTTACAGAAAGAATCATTTCCCATCTGTCTGTTATCTGCTAGATCTTATGGTGAGCATTGTGCCTGTGAAGAAGAACCTATTGCAATGCAAAGGGCCTCCTTTATCTGTCTTCTTGATGTTCTGCTTCTGGGGAAGGATCAAAGCATTTACATCAGAGCCCTTCTCAGCAACCTGTGTCTGGAGGGAACAAAAGTATATTGGGCATCACCAAATGCAGGCTGTCTGAAAACATGGGACCTGGGAGGTGCTCAGCGAGGGCTTAGCAGAAAGCAGGAGAGAGGTCCTGAAGGAGGTCCCCAGGGATTTGAGGGAGCTGTGAGAGGGCTGGGGGGCAGCCTGGGGGGCAGCTGGCACACCTTGCTGCTTGGGTGCCTCGGCCCCTCTCCCCACAGCAGCAAGGCTGCTGTGGGTGCTGCAGGCAGGGTCCTGGCCCTCACAGCTCCACGACTGCAGAGTTTGCCACTCATAGTCCGCGGCAAAGCATGGTGGGGGCTACCCTTGCTACCTCTGCAAGACACCCGAGCGGTAGCCAGTGGGGAGGATAGGCTGGCAGCGCTTTCTGCTTTCCCCTGGGGAAGACGCTTCGTTGCCTGTCCCCGTGGGCAGCTGGGGTGTTGCTCTCACCTCTTCCCGCAGCTCGTACTGGTCGATGATGCTTTTCAGCTTCTCTGCCAGCTCTGTGTTCTCTTGGCAGAGCTTCATGTTCCTCTCGCTTTGCTGCTCGATCTGAGCCTGGATTTCACTCAGTGTGCCCTGGAAATGATTAGTTATTTCTTTCCTCTTCTCATCTTCCTCCCGTGCCCGCTGAATTGTTTCCTCCTGATGTTAGATGGGAGAGAACACAGTCATGTAAGACGCATAATAAGTGGTTCCAGAAAGATACTGTTTCAGAGTAGCATAAGTCTTCCCTTTGAAGGATTATATATGTTTGCATTCCTCTTTGGAGATTTCCTTGCTTTCATCTACTCCAGCATTAAGCATGATTCTAAATTTACAGAGCAAATTACACAGTGGCCCTACAAAAATGAGTGAACTAAGAATTTACATTTATAAAGATGGATGTAGAGCAGAGTTTCAGATCAAAGCAAGCCCGGAAAAGGGGACACACATGTGTGTCTTGATTCATGATACTGCAGCACAGCTTTTGCTTTGGAAGAAGATACTTACTGAAAGTAGTCAAAAGCTCTTTTACTGAAAATCTTTTTGATTACATAAAAAAGTCACCCTTTAAAATGCCTCCTTTTAACTAGGAATCCTCTTATCAAATTTACAGTCTTTGGGATTTTAATTTTTTTTTTTAATCCATCACTTCCTGTAGAACTTCTCCCAATCCCTCAATTTCTTTCCCTAACTTTTTAACTGACACAAATGTTTGCGATAATTTATTACGTAATGGAATCAAGGAAAGCTTGTGGGCTGCTTCTTACAGAATCAAAGCAAAGAATCAGAATTTTGTCTGGAGAAAGATCGATGGATTTTTTTTTTTTAACAACTATTGACATTCTGGTTTGTAATTGTGTATTCATAAAGAATCTGGATTCACTGTTTTGGATCCAGAAATATGGACTATTTTTATTCCTTATTCATTTGCTTTCTGGGCAATCTGCCCTTCTGGGGAATGTAATCCTGACATAGAGTGGCTAGGACTGTATCTGCTGTAGTTACGAATCATTCCAGAACCATGCTAAGAACCCACTCCACGGCATGCAAATGCATACTATAATAAGATTTGATCTAGTATAGTCATTTACATAAAAATCTCTGATAACACTGCATATGGATATTTTCTATAAATATGCTTAAATTAAAGCCTTAGCTGACTGTAATGAAGTATAATTTATATCATAAATGTGACATAAAAGGTGTTGATTTAGTCCCTAGTCTTAAAGATGAATACCAAATGGCCCAATCTCTACTTAGCATGCACAATGCAAGACAGGGGACCTGTCTGTTCTTTTGCTAACCGGGAAGTGATAGAGAAGACAATGACTTAGATGATGGGAGGAAAGTATCAGAACCATTAGTGCTAATAATACTGTAGTGCAAAGAAATCACCATGAAGCCCTGCTGTGCTCTACTGTTTACACAAGAACACGTGTGTGTGCTCACAGAGGAAAACAAAGTGAAAGCCCAGAAGGACTCTCACTCTTAAGAGGAAGAAAGGATTTCAGATGGAGCTGGGCAAATGTCCTGGGGGAGGAGTTCCTGGTTCAGTACTCGCACTGGAAATTGGACACAAGAAAAATTTGCAGCAAGGTGAAAGAGAAGCTTTCTAATTTATTTATTTTTTTTAATCAGTGAGAATGATTTTGAGTTAGCCTGTAAACATTTTGCTTGACCAGAAATTGAACTGTGTTCTGTTTGTAGTTACTTTTTGTTTAGCCCTTTCTAATACAATATTGAAACAGAAATGTTGTTCCAAAGTAGACTTCAAAATGCTACGCAGAAGGTGTGTTTAAATCCACTGCTGTATCATTACCAAAATGGAACATTTAATTTTCTTTTGAAAGGGTATATTTACAAAGTTGTCCTTTTTATGTTTGTTCAAAACTTTGCCAAATGTAACTTGAATTCCTAGATGGTTTTGGTCAAGTCAGAACTCCGTTTTATCTCTAATACACTGTTCAAAAGGCTGTTCATGCCTCTTAGTTCTCTATTGCATAGGTGCAGCCCTGAGCAAGGAGAAGAATGACCAGGTGCTTTCACTTCAAGAAGTCAGAGTGAGAAATTGAACTTGCATGTCTGGAGTCCTATTTCTATGGCTTCTAAACATCCTTCCTTAAAAATACTTCATTGTTTCAGTGGACCAATGGTGTTGTAACACATTCACTGTTGTGATTTAAAGCTCTCTGGAGTAATAAATCTGGCTGAATATAACACACACCAAAAAAATGGTGGTTTGTACATATGTCATATTGAACAGTTCTGTTACAAGGTGAAATGAGACATCCTGGGTGTAGCAATCATGAAAATGTAAAACAAACAACAGCCATACATGCATTACTCAGAGAATCTTATTTCCTGCTCATCCTCTTTTCTGAGGTAGAATAATTATACAGAGCACAGAAATAATACAAAGATTTATAGTTAAAGACATTGATTCAGGAAGCATTTAATTACAGGGCACAGTACTTCTCTTGACCTCCTCTGCTTTGGAGAAAAAGATATTTAAAGAGGGTATTTGCTTGTTGGGGGGAAGGGTTGGAGGGGGGACTTGGGGCGTGTCCCTCATAAAATGGCAATGATTTCTTAAATCCTTGAGATCCCAGTTACAGAATAAGGGTGGCTGTGGGTAAAAGGATCTGGCTGAGCAGAAAGGCAACTGTGTGGCTACAGCACTGTGCAGAGACTTACAGGTATTGACTCTTCCCCACACCTCTGCTGAGCCATGGAGCTGACAGTGCCCAGCTGATGGTAGGCTGGTGCCTGGTCCCTAAGGTGATACTATTTCAATCTTGGAGGCTAGGGGCTACTGATAATACCATGGGAATACCAATGGGTCTTTGGATGCTTCTGCTTTAAACCTGAGCCTTTACCAGCTATAACAGCCTGTGGCTGAGGCTGCATCTGCACCGGAGCCAGAGAGGGGGCTGGATGTCCACGGTGCCACCAGCAGAGCCCTGCATCCCTGCCAGCTCTGCTCCAGGGCTGCAGGGCCAGGTCCCCTTCACCCATGTCACCCGGACAGGAACAGTCTGGCAAACCCCAAATCAATGTCATCACCCAGGTTTTATGATCAGAAGGCTGAGCTCCAGCTGTTTGCTTATACCTGCTCCTATGGCCAGAGAAAATGCACTTTTTTCCCAATAGTTTCCTTAGTCTTTTCCATTTCAGGACTCCACAGTGTAAAGTAATATCCTGAAGTTTTGACCAAACTGGAGACTTGAAGACTGACTTCTGTTTTGTGTTAACTGTTGTTGCAGCTGAAGTAGCTGTATGGTGTCCAGAGGTCCTGACTTGCTTGGTTGTAGGGAGCAAAGCAGAAGGTGTTTGGAGTAGTGACTTACCATCATCATGGTAAATTCATAACATGCAAACCACTCTTGGCCTTGTCAGCTGCCTCACTCTGTGCTTATTCTTTCAATAGTTTTAAATTGTATTCCATTTTAGTGAGGAAAAGGAAGCATTGTAAATTATTTTTATATTTCACATTGTGGAAGACGTAAGACGTGTCCAGCCATAAACTCTTATTCCCTTTCATCTGCCCTTTCTTATTCTTTGTGCTCCATATATACCCTATGAAAGATAAATTCTTGCATCCTACTGCAATGCTGCTATCAATCTCATCTTTTACTGCTAAAAATGTGAGAATGTATTGAATAAAACCTTGTAAAATTAAGACAAGGATATTTTGCAGTTTGGAATTTATCACTAGATTGTGAGATAATTTGCAAATAGAAGGGCAGGATTGTCTCTGATATTCTTGCCTCTCTGGGACAACTCAGGAAGACTGTTTGTCTGATGAAGTTGTATTAGCCGAGATGATATGACCATAGGCTCCTAATTTTCAGTGAACCATTCTCATCATTCCCAAGCACCATGATCTGAGTCAGTTTGGACCTGAGCCCATAATCAAAGCTGTTAACTTTTGTGACAGTTCTGTGAAAGTCATTGCTTAATTCCTGGTAGCAGGAAGGACAAGGGACCTGAGATGTTCATGCCACTGCAAGATACTAGGTAACCACCAAACTATCAGAAAATTGGCAGAACATGAACACCATTCAGAAAAACGAGTCGCTGTTGGTCTTAGCAGAGCTACTCTATTGCAGTGGGAATGCATTCTGCTATTTCATGAACATTCATTCCACTTTTCTTGGAGGAAGAATTAAATGTCTGGTTTCTGCTGTGAAGTGTAACTGCAAAGAAATAATCTGAATAGCTGGACTGTAAGTAAGTCAGATTTTGAGACCAGTATCCAATACTAAACAGATTTTTTTTCTTCTCTG
>JANIJG010009229.1:0-27800 GCA_024611175.1 Megaceryle torquata | reverse complement strand
ATCTGAATAGCTGGACTGTAAGTAAGTCAGATTTTGAGACCAGTATCCAATACTAAACAGATTTTTTTTCTTCTCTGCTCTTCTCTGTGGATTTTCAGGGCAGCTCCACATTGCATATTCATCACCACTTGGCTGCATCGATCTCCAGTTAATGGGAATTCCACACACCAGATGAGTGAAAATGACATTTACATGATGTGATGTGCATATAATGTACCACATGGCAAGTCAGAGGAAGTTCATTATCTGGACAGTCCAAGTTTCTCCTTTGCTATTGAAATGACACAGTCTTCTACAGTTTTTATTTTCCACACTTTGGAACATAATCTGAAGTGCTGATCCCAAGTGAAAAAAAATAATGAATCAGCTTCTCTGTCCTGCCAAAACCAAAATGAAAACTACTTAAGCAGGAGATTTTAAAAATAACATTTGATGGATTCTCCTGTTTTGGGCCCTCTCAGTATAGTCATAAGCAAAAGAAAACTGCACTCCTTTAAATAAACAGAAGATGAGATTCTGGAGATTCATGAATCTCTGGGAGTTAAAATTTAAAGGCAAATATTCCAAGGATAATGATAAAATTCTCAGAGAGACAAAACTGGATAAAGATATTGAATGCCTTTGTTTACTAATTTAATCCTCATTCATTCTGCAAGTGTATTTTGTCTTCCTGTTTTATTTAATTTTGTGGTTTTTTTACACTGAAAGCACAGGAATCAGAGGAAAGTTATTAATCTGGGTTTCTTAAAAGGTCTCAAAACTCTTAGAAAGAAGTGCCCAAAATCTGAACACTTCTTCATACTACAAGATCAGTTCAGGTACCTTTCCTGGCTTATGTAGCATAGGCACAGGATAAAAATCAGAACTGAGTCTGAAATGGATAGGTTCATTTAGGGGACCTACTCCCAGAGTAAAACAGTCCAACATGTAGAAAGATGATGGAAAGAGACTTTCCGAAATGTAAAGACGAAACGCGTAATGAAGTATTTATATGCACAGAAAAAGGAAAAGTCTAGTAGTGAGATTAATAAGCATATGGTATCTGGGAAATTTTGCAACAAGTTCAACAAAACCTGTTCCAAATATGTTGTCCAAATATAATTAGTTTTTCTCTATACCCTAGTTTCCACTGATTTGTTCCACTGATATGATTTATTTCTTTTAGAAAGCTCAGTTAAGCCTATGCAAAGCACTGTACACTGTACTCTTAAATCACTTTAAAATTGGCTTGTATTTCTGTTGAAAGGTTTTGCCCAAAAACAGTCTGGTAAATTAATGTGGATCAATATCGAGGTACAACTTAGGTCTGGTACAAATGACAGGCACAAATTCAATTGGCACTGTCAGTTTTGCACTATGATAACTGAACACAAGGAGTTTCACTGCTAGTTTTCCCAACTGTCTGTGAAATTGCTTTTGTCCTTCTACTAGTGCACAGTTTGAGTGTATATAAGGCCTTTCCCCCTACTAGCTATATTCTTACCAATGTACAATGAAATTCAGAGCTAGACCCTGAAGGCTTGCTCCTGAGCTGGTGGAAATGAATGGAAATCCGTTACAGTTAATAGAGGTTATAGGAGGTGAAATTCTTGCTGATGACAATTCATATGTGTAATTCTACACATAGCTATATCCCCATAAAGAAGGATTTTGAATAGATCAAAGCAGAGGCTTTTTGTATAATAATACCACCACCAGCACTAACATGTCCTCGGAAAAAAAGCAAGATCACAACAGAAATATAGTTCTTGAACCTAAAATTTTTCAAGAAGCATAATCATATTATAAATTTCACATTTAAATGGCATGATGCACCAAGCAATAGGCAGACGTGGCGTATGGATCCCAGCCTTTTGACACTCCTGGAAATTTCCTTTCTGAACTGATCCTCTTAATCCAAATGGCTTCCGCAAGCAGCACTGGCATTCTTCCTGTCTTGAGGTTTGATATCTTGAGGCAAACATCCTGACTGACCAACCCTCACGGATCACTTGAAAATGCCCAAGTGCTCAAATTACATGAAAACATCCGCCAGCCTTCTGTGAGTCCCTTGGAGCAAAGCTGGTGTTCCCATTATTCTGTCCACACACATGCATTGGCATCTGCAATCTTGGGGACCTGGCCTGTTAACATCACAGGTTTTCTCTGCACTGAGCTCTGTGATAATACAAGGAAGGCTTACAGCTAATGTGGGCAAACTCAATGTTCAAAAGTGCTTGGATATTTCCGAATGAGGAATAAAGGGGTCTTGGTGTGAACAGGCCTCAAGTCTAGAGCACATATATAATTATATATTGAATGTGCAGATGCAAATGTCTCTTTGATTTGGTAGTACAGAAAGATGGGAAGGCATCTGCATCATCTTTGCCCCCAGCTGCTGGGTACCTTGATAAGGTCACCACTCACCTTGAGATTTTTATTGTGCCTCTGAAGCTCCCGACACAAGCTCTCAAGCTTGCTGCGGGCAAGGATGGCTCGGCTGTGCTCACTCTGCAGCTGGTCCTTCTCCTTGGTAATCTGGGTCTGCCTCTTCTGCAGATACTTGAGCTTTTTCTGCTCAGCACGATGTTCTTCAAGCTGGGTAAGGAACAGGGATTAAAACGAAACAAAAAGGGACAGGAAACAAAGAAAAAGAAAATGAGCTCTTTTGGTTTTGGGAAACTCGCCATACTTAACCTCTTAGGAAATGTTTTGTATTTATCAGTGATAACGGGAGATGAGCAAGCAACCGGTAGGGAGTCCCAAGCCTGCTCTCTGCAACAGTCCTAAGTGTGCTGTAATATGGGTGGGTGAACATAATTTTTAATACTCTTGTCACACTATTTCAGGCCTTCGTTCTTTAGTTTTGGTATTTTTGTTTCCATGTTAGGAAATGGAGCAGCCAGTAGTTCTTTACATAATGAAATTTCTCCAGATCATGAGATAACGCAATAGTTGCTTATTCTGTTTTGCATCTTCCTGAAAAAGAAATGGCTTCCTGGATACCCAGGAACCTGCTGTGAAAAAAAAAAATGGGGGGGGGGGGGACACCCAACAAAATATCAGAAGAGGTTCTGGAGACCAGGGATGCCATCTGTGTGAGGTCTTTGCTGCTGATGGAAGAGAACGGTCTTCAGGGAAGAGTTTCCCAAAACAATGCGTAGGCACCTCCTCTTGCCAGGTTCCTCTTGCTCATGGGTGCACATGGGACTGTCCATCAGTGGTGTTTCTGGAGGTTCCATCAGCAGCAGGGGTAGGTTATGGTCAATCATACATCTTTTGGGCTCTTTGGCTCCATGCAGCTACTGAAGAAAACATAGACAGTCCCTGACATTCACTTGGGAACCTGTTCCTGTAGGTGCACAGCTCCTGCCTTTCCTAGAGGGCTGGCAGGGAGGAGGTTGTATGTGGAGGGGGAAGGAGGGGCAGCAACAGAATTTCTAATAGCAGACCTAGTACAGACTGGTCATTTCTTCTAACGTGTGCCTATTACTGGCTGTTCTGAAAAAACTTCCTGCACAGCAAATTAACACTCTATCAGTTATGTCAAAGAAGCATTTCTCCTCTGATGCTTTTAAAGATTTCATCTCCTGTTCCAGCGCACAACAGCCCTCCTCACTGTATTACAGGTGTGCATATATTGCAAGATATTTCTGAAGTCCAGATGTTTTCTGGTTGAAAACCAGAAGCCCGTGAGCTACAATGTGCAAACCTTCATAATAGCAGTTGATATGAAGATTACATTATCTAATAATATGGTACTAGGAATATTAATTATTAACCCAGTATGACTGGGAAAATCTGTGAGTGCAGGGGAATGATGTGCAGCTCAAACAAGAGAGTCAACAGGCATCATATTTTACAGTTTCTCTGCCCAAGGATCTGTTTTCTGCAGATGTTCTGTAATTTATGCTTACATTACAGATCTGTGTGTATTATCAATCATATCACATCTAGGCATGCTACAAAACAATGCAGTCACCAGCTTGGAGCATATTTACAGTTTATGTTCAACTTTCAGCATCTGTGTTCTGTGTGATTTAACCCCTGTAGATCAGAACAAGGTCTTTTACATCTAATCAAGCTGCACTAGCTGAAATAAATTTTCTAGTACTGTAGGGAAAAAAATAGTCTCTCTGTAATTAAGGCTGGGATTTGTTTTCCATTATAAGCTTGATTTTGGCCCCTTACCCTTCCATTTTAAAAGACAAAAAAAGGTTCTTTTTGCTGCACATTTTGCATGCGCAGCCAATATAACCAAATATTAGATGATTCATGCAATCTGTGCTTGAGATAGAGGCTTAGAATAAAATAGGTCTTAATAGTGATATGAGAAGTCTTTCAAGCATTTTACTCCTTTTTTTTTTTTCCCATAAAAATTACTTGTGCTAGAAACTTATATTTCAAAGTCCTCAGGAATGTCTAAGACATGGTGTTACTTTGTCACTGAAGAAGGGAATTCACTGGTAAATAGGAATAACAAAAGTGTTGCAGATTTTTTTTTTTTTTTCAGAATAATTAATGGAACATTAGCTAAAATTAATGACAAATAGAAGGAATTCTGAATTTGGAAGACTGACCTAGAGAGATAAACTCTCACTTCAGGAAAAAAAGTTTTATCTTGACCCCACTGCAGACAATGACAGCACTTGTATTTATTTGTGTATAGTTCTTGCACCCAGCACTTGCAAGACCTTCAGGATCTCTGAAAATAAACAGTCACAAGCAGTTCTGCCACTGCTGTTTGTGGGAAAAAGCTGAAGTAAAGCACAGACTGCTTTACTAAACCAAACCACTCTTCCTACACCAGTATTAGTGAATTAAATGTCCTTTGATGATAAGTAGCGTGGCACAGCTTGTGCCCAAATGGCTACACTGTCTTGCTCCCCTGTCCCTGAAGGCATGGCTTCACACCAGCTCATGATCTTCCTTAATGTCTTCCATTTTCTGGTGTACCTGTCACTGCAAACTGTGCCAAGACATGGGCTAACAGTTAAGTAGCATATAGCTGGGTGGCTGTGGGGAAGTGCTGGTGCTGCATAGGGTGCGAGTACAGGCAGCCTCTTAAGCCGCAGCAGCAGCACTGCCTAATGCATCTGAAGCCATTGGCAAGCACCCAGCTCAGCCTGGCATAGGGCTGCCCCTTCCCCTGAGCTGTGCTGTAACAAGTGCTTGTGCCACCACACGGTTCCCAGACCAGGGAGCTGATCTGGCTGGAAAACAAATCAGCAAAAGCAAAAAGTTACCTAAAGTATGTGATGGGGTTGGACAAGAGGGAGCAGAGAGAGTGGCAACTACTACAGCTGACTCTTGAGAAGGTACTAATCACACTACACCCCTCAGCTGTGCTGAGTGAGCAGAGTAAGGATTTCTCCAACAAGCTTTCAGTTATATTTATCAAATTATTTCAGTGACATTGCACAGAATATCAAAACTGAACACTCTGAATTTATGTTTTAGCACCTTTCTACTGCATGAGTTACTGGCAGTATCGTTCCTGTTTTATATGGTGCTCCAGTGATGTTGGAATGCAGTGGAGAGTACATTACAGAGGAAGACGATGACTTATTTCAGTTAATCTGTGGGTATGAAGTCCCTTTAAGCACGAGCTAAATCATAAACAGCCTGAACCTAATTTATGAAATCAGAGAATTGTACATGAAAGAAAGGAAAATCTGAAGTTCATATTATGGTGGGATATGGACACATCTGTGCACAAAACCAATTATAAAGTCAATGTTCTGCTTGGCACATATTTCAGTGCTCCACAAACTGTAAAATGCTGTGGCCTTTTAATTTGTAAGATTTCCACAGCTTATGGACATAAAGTCCTTTAACTACTTAGAAGAAAATAGTTGATATAAAATAACTCATCTTACGTGTGGAAAGAACAGAGTCAGGTATGTGGCATTGTTCCAGAGGTGACATTATGGTGGCAGGGGCTTTGACTCCTCATTTCACTGTGTTGTGCCTTCTCCCATGATCAGCCTTCATTCTCTATTTTCTTATTTTCTGCTTCCTAACATTTATACTAAGCCCTGTATTATTTTGATTTTGATTAAAACACAGGTATGTAAATTAAAGCAATACTTGCATGCGGAGGTATGCAAAACTCCTTGCAGAAGGTGAAGGCAGGAGCCCAGACACCAGTAAGTTTGGTAGATATGCCTTTAAATACAAATATTCTGCCTCGTTGACTTTTTAACTCAAAGTCCAGCTTGTTTTCCTCACTTTTTACTTTTTTTTTTTTCTCCTTCTCACCCATATTTGATTATTTGATGCTGACAAATATTTTGGGATTCACTTAAGAGGACAGACACTACTACTACATGAAGATTGACCATGCTGCATGGCATATATTTTATACCTTCCTTGTATAGACAGGTTGTACAGAAAAAACCCCAATGCTGTACTAACCAGCTCAGCATACTTCTTAAATAACAGGTCCAGCTTCTCCTCTGGAGTATTCAGCTTGTTCAAGCTTTGCATCAGTAGGGTGGCTTCCTTCCCTTAAAAAAAAAAAAAAAGGTAGAGATTTGATGGTATAGGTAGTTTGTAGCTGACGTACTGTTACGAAATTGGTGGTTGTTTCGTGGATCTGTAAAAATTCAGGGACAAATGAGGCATTTTGGAAGGAAGGGAATAATTTTTGCTATGAATTCCTGGGTTTTTCTTCTCCCCATATGAACAAACGTGCTTGAGTTTTTTTCCATTTCAGACCTCAGTAATATGCTGTCTTCCAGCAAAAGCATTATCTATGACTGTCTATGAAATGCTTTTGCTCTGTATAGTCTCATTTTTATTTAATGTTTTTGCAATGTGACTGGATCACATATATGGCACATTTGACTGAAATAGGATGGAAGGGGCCTCGATCCTGAAGGCTCAAATACTAGATCTCTTTGCAGGTGAAAACTGATCAAAGCTGTTGTACTCAGGTCCTACACTGCTCAACCCTTACAAGACATAAGGAAGATTAAGTTATGGTGCAGAGGGGAAAAAACAGAGTGCAGGGAATGTGTAAACATTTCCTGACTTGGTGAAGAGAGTACAGATTCCAGACACAGTCTAATAACTGCCTGGGTGTACATAGCTAAATCACTGTGTAGCCATTTATGTATTGTTTCTCTTCTGATATCTCTTGGTATTCATTTCAGCCCTGAGTATGAACTGGAGTTTGAACATTGCTTGTTCTTCAAATACAAAATGTTCCTGGCATCCCTGGAGATAAGGATGGCTGTGCTGCCAGGGGCTTGGCCATGCCTTTTCAAATGCTGCTTTCTCCCAAGGCTGTGAAAGGAAATTTGCTTTCTGCTTTAGGCTGAACTTAAGTCTAGCGCAGTCCAGAACTACTGCCAGTGGAAAAAAACTCCACCATTTCACACTAAATTCTCTCTGCAGCACCAGTATAAGTAAGTTGAAGAGAGCTAAAATCAAGTCCTGCAGTGAAAACCATTGCAAATGCAGCTGAAGAACTGTGCTTCAGTAGTGTTTTCACTGATCTTGGAGAAGTACCAATAACTGCAGCAATGCCAAAGCAATTAGAGATTGAGGAACTCTTTCTCTTGGACATTCAAGGAATTTGGAAAAAAAAAATCCCTTCTCTGCACCATGTTTAGTCCTTTCTCTGTAATAATGTCCTGCATATATTCTGTAGGCTTAGTTTGAGTTTGGGCTTGGGTTTTCATGCAAAGGAGAGGCTTGCTGATTGACGGGAGTCAAAGGTATGAAGGGAAATAAATTATATGTTTGACAGACTGAGATGTAACTACATTGCTCTCTAGCGGCTGCCCAGCAGAAAGGACACATTGCACAAAAGCTCGCCGAGACTTCTTCCGATCTCAGCTAACAGACCCCCACCATTGCCAAGGTGCTCTCTAAGCACTGTGCTTAGAGAGAATAAGCTTATTGGCTTATTTCATATAGTCTGTGATGACTCTGGAGGTCTGCTAGATGACGAATAACCTGGGCATGGCAGCGGATTTGTTCTGCAGATGCCTGCACCACACAGTAGTACCATTAGCGCTGTTATGACTGGTAAGAAGTCATACCAGAGAAAGCAGGGGAAGAAAAAAATTACTGACGCACAAAAGAGAAGTCACAGACAGGTTTTCCTCTGTCTAAGAAGCAACTTTGTGTAGTGTGTCATCAGACTTACAGCTTTGGCTAACTAGTTTAGGTGGCCCAATAGTACATCAGAATTGTGAGATACAATCCTAACCTTTTGTCTTTTCAAAAAGGACTAATATCTGATACAGCTTACATGTATCTCTCTGGTAATTGCTGAAAATAATTATCACTCAAAGAAAAGTTATTTTGTCATTTTCAGTGGCAAATGGAGGTCCTTATCATCCACAGCAGAGGCTTAACATGTGCAAGAGCAAGGACCGAGGAGGTTTTACTTGTAACTGCAGAAGGACTGTATAAGTACATAAGTACTTGCCTAGTCCTTTCAGGATTTTCTTCTCAAGCTTTTGCTCCTTGCTGCTGCTGGGCTCCTTTGCTCTGGAAGCATCCCCAGGAGCCAGCTTCTCTTTCTCACTCTCCTCATTGGCATCTTCATACTCTACATCCTCCACGCTGCCTGTGTCTCCTTTCTCAGGCCTGCCAGTTCCCATAGTGCTGCTTTCCTTCTCCATCAGGCTTGCAGCAGACCCATAGGTTTTAATAATGTCCTCCAGCTGCCGGCTCAGCTCCTCTGAGATGTCGCACACAGCTGATTCAGGCTGGGCACTTGGCTGCTCCGTGGAGGCTGGAGCAGGGGCCTGTGAGATGGGCTCAGGTTTGCCCCCACTCTGCTCCTGGATGTCCTGCCCAGGTGAGGTGGGAGACTGGTCATACTCCATGCTTCGTGCAGTACCTGACAGTAAACAAATGAAGGGTTAATTTTAAAAGCACACAAAATTAGTATTCTCATTGCTTCCAAAGCTCAGCCTGCATGTGAGTGATTTTGTGGGGAATTTGGGACAGCAGCTCATCGGTCAGCTCTGGCTTGATGAATACGTCACACCTAAATGAACAACCAAGGTGATTTGGCTGCAGGGAGAAAAGCAAATTCTGTATTCTCCAAGAGGAAAAGCCTGCCCAAACCTAATAATCAAAAATCAAAACCTCTTATTACCATTGCCAGATATAACACACAAAATGACACCCAATCATCTATACCATTTCCCTCCCTGAACATACTATTTACAACACATTTACTCTTCTTGATCTATTCACCTGCAATGCCAGCTACCGATACGGGCAGGGGCAGCTTCACTTCAGAGCTGCATCAGTTTAATTTCCTATTTCTCCCCAGTTGGCGCATCTTAAGTTAATAATCACAAAAAAAAAAGGGTATTTTAAATGAAACTGGAGCACTGAAAATTTCACTGTGCTCTTGGAGAGCCCAGTGTGATTCTTGATGTGCAAGAGGCCTAATTTCATAATATCACAATAACAGCAAAGAATAAGATAAAGAGCCATAAACCACTCTTCTCTTGCACTTGCTGTGTGCTGCTGACAGCTTGTTTGACAAAGTACAAAATATGGAATAAATAACAGTGAAGTAAAACCAACTGAGTGTAACATGGGTTGATAGTCTGTGGTGTTTTCTGGGGTGAATTTCAGCAAATTTGTTCTCAGTTTGCAAAAGGAAGCTTTTGTTTCTCATGTCTAAATTTCTACAGCTTTCAAAATCATAAAATAACTTGTCCAAAGGCAGTATATGATAAGAGAGTTGTAATTTACTGTAATACATGACGGTGTTTGTTATTAAACTCTCCCCAGTTGAAGTGATGTGTGGAAGTGCAATGATGACCATTGTTAAGGCAGTAATTTTCAAGACTTGATTAGCTATTTGACTGTGCTTACAGATAAGATAGTAAAAAATGACAGTTTATAATCTTTTAATAAAACAATTGAAAGCTTTCAGTGGGACTCAGGATGTGCTTGAAAACTGTTAGCTATAAATCCATGTGCCTGAAGTCCTCCACAGGTACAGCTTGCCAGCAGGAACAGCTTGGGAAGGTGGCTGGACCTCATAGACCTTGTCAGCCAGACGCATCCCATTCTTTCCTTCCTGCTTGAGGCATGGTCATTATATCACTGCAAAGTGATTCTAAAATTATATCTGTCTCGTTTGATGTCATAATGAGTTTAATTTTCATTGAAAGATTAGACTCTGCATGTGCCATTTAGGAAAATAATTCCAGATAACATGAATGTTAGGCTACAGTTTATGATCTTGTTTTAGCTAGAGTTAATTGACTGCCAATTAATTCAAGGTCAGTAAGATTATTGTAAATGTTAAGCTAGAAGCTCCACGAAATATGAGTTTATCTCTGACATGTTCAGACTACTGTTTACAATCGTATTCATTAATTTGAGCTAATTGTCAGCTGGTGATCAATTAGCTAGGAAACCCAGGATCACCAGCTTTTGTCTAGACACAACAAAAGTCTCACAAAGTATATCCCCGATTTAAACTGTCTCTTTTTGTAATACACCACAGGAGAACAGGATTGCTAAAGGCTCCATTTACAAATATGAATTTCTCTTCTGACTATCTCTCCTACTTGTAAGAAGACACAAGTCGATGCAGTCCTCACTGCATCCCAGCTCTCTCCTTTAGCTCCCTCCCAACTGCATCACTTAGGGAGAAGCACTGTCTGGTTAAAGGTTTCTTCCCACGTGAACCATGAAGCATGTCTGCAAATACAGTAGGCTTTAAATTGACAGTGGCAACTGATTTATGCACTGTTGTTTCTCAGTAATAAGGGAAGAACACGGGTGAATGAAATGGAAACTGCATATTTAGAATCAAGGACACAAGATGTTTAAAAGCTGACCTCTTAGGAAATCTCCCCTAACATACATTCCTGTCTAGAAAGAGATTAATTATAGTCGGTCTCTGAAATCATGGCAATTTACATCTACTGAGGTTCTGTCCACCAGCCTGGAACAGTGAGCAGGCAGAAGCCACAGAAATACCCCATGATGAACCTTTAACCCAAGGGCGCCCACCTGCTGGGTTGTACTGAAGATTGTATTTATACACACAAATAAATATTTTAATGTTGTATACCATATTTCTTCAGGCCTAACCAAAGGTCTGATAACTACTTTCAAGCACAAACACAATGCCCGTTAAGACTTTTGTACCTTGTTTTGTGTAATGGCTTCCACAGCATCACGGAGTTTATATTTAGAAAGACAGGGCACCTCTCATCTGTTGAGAGCAGCCCACTTACAGCTTTTGATGCTGGGAGATTTTACTGCAGATGGCTCCTGTCCTCCTCAAGCTCCAGCCTGTTTAACCTCGATGTACATCAGGTATTCTTCTTTATTAGGCCATGAAAGACTTTCAGTGCCAATCTCAGCAAGACCCAAAGTGTTTGCATTAAATGTTATCTTAGACACTGTAATGCCTAAAAATTAGGTGACTGAGCACAGAAGAGTAATTCCTTGGTTCCTCAAGGAATTATAGACTTGCCCAATTTTAGACTATCCACCCCTTGAGTTTTGTGGCTCCTACTACCATTATTATTGCCTCCAGGCACCTGAATTTCCAACGCAGCTGTATCCTGTTTTATAGCGAGGGGGAGGGCTGAACTCTTACCTGAGTCTGAGCATTGCATCTTGTTTATTTTTCTCCTTCTGCACTCCTAAATCCTAGACTTGTTCCACAGCCCTCAGATCAGTATCTTTCATGGTGTTTTGGATGGAAGCTTGATCCTAGACACCTGGGCCTACAGATAGTCACTCTGGTCCTCCTCTCCTCCAGTGGGAAACACCCCCAAAAGCCAGAGGCTGCTAATATCTGCCCCCTGTGGGAAAGGCTCTTCTCCATTCTCTCCTTCCTCTGTTAAAAATTTAGGATAACTCAGGAGAAGAATGGAGCATCTTAGAGCATGGGTGACCTCCAGTCTCAGGTGGGAGATGACAGACACTGGTCCCAGGCTGATGCCTTTCTATAGGAGGACTTGTGGCCATGTCTGCTGTCCCACAGTGAGGCTGGTGCTTGGGGCAGCAGCAGTCTGTGGCACAAAACTGGGCTGGCCATGCAGCATAGCCCCAGCTGCACTCAGAGGCAACAGAAAAAGGTATGCTGCTAAGATCAGTATGGTAACGTGCTGAGTTTGTTTGTCCCTGACCACATCCCTTAACATTTATGGCACAATTTGCCATTGCTGTGCTTTGAAACCAGCCAGCACCTCTAAGGTAAAAGTCAGTTGGTAAGAGCCAGCGCTTGATTGAGCAGAACTGCAATAGCTGTCCTGCTGCTACTGCTGGGAAAACTGTCCCCAGCACTGGGCTCCGTGTCAGCCCACCTCTCGCACCACTGGAGCAGGCCCAGCTGCCAAGGCACGGTCCTGGCATGAACAAAGCACAAATCAAACATCCTCTTCTTAGCTTCTCTGGCAGACTATCCTGCATACTGTTGCAGAGTTTTGCTTATCTTTTTTAAACATAGTGCTTCCCCTTCCTTCTCTCGGGAATTGCTTCCTCCTTCACTTCTTGCAGCTTGAACTTCTGGAGAGTTTACAAACCGGTCTATATTTAGCTCTTGCCTCCCCATGTATCCAGCAGAAGGACACATGGCACCTGCTCTGCAGCCAGCAGTTATTTTAAGCACTTCTAAAATGGGTAACGGTATTTGGCACTTTATGCTCAAAATTCACATACACACACAATTCTCTAAAACAAAGTGTTCCATATACTTAAACCAGCCAGCAGATGCTGATAAAATCTCAATTTTTACTTCAACATAAGACCAGACCGAACTATAGTAACACCTCAGAGCAGCACATATTAAACTCTGGAATGGCCCATGCTACTGTAGCTCCAATTACCCTTCAGAAAAATACAAGTGCCTTGTTAGAGTCTAGACACCGCTCTGAAACTAAATGCTATTACTTCAGAAAGTGGTGATAACATCAGCTTTATCAACATGCTACATTTGACTAGTTTTATGATTTACATAAAATTTTCTAGTACAAAACAACAGAAGTTTGAAGGCTTCATGGCAGGTTTCCATAGAAGCATGGAAAGAACCAGACTCAAGAGATTTTCTGAAGTCTCATGTGGCACCTGAGTCTTGATCACTTATTGTTGCAGCAAACCAGCCACAGCTCCTAGCCTCACTTAAAGGCAAACTCTACCAAAGTCCATTTAAATATTTTTGACCCCTCCTTAGAAAAGTGTTTCTTACTTCCACCAACAGCCTTAGATACTCACCTGTTTTCTTCACACACCACATAGTACCCTGTGCCACCCATAAGGCTTTTAATGCTATTCCTAGAAAACGTGGGCTGACAGTCCCAAAGGGAAGTACTCAGATTAAAGCCGTTGCACCATGCCACCAAGCAGTGACAGCAAGGAAGCTGTTCATCAGACTTACCGGAGCAAAGAGAAGAGCAGAGCAGAGAAAAAAAAGTCAGGCAGAAAGCTCAGACAAGGGCACAGCAGGAGCAGGACACTGGTACTGTAAGCCTGCCACCAAGGGAAGAGGGACGAGAAGACCAAGTGAAGGGGGAAGGACAGAATGACACAGCAGGAGCTAGCACTGCGGAGCCTGAACTCGTGCTTTGCAGGGGACTGGCTCTGATAGGCGAGCAGAGAGGCTGCCTGCTAGCTGGCTACGTAAGCCAGCTATGTTGGTTATGCCCTGCTCTGACAGAGGTAGCACGCAACAGTAGTGAATTGGGACCTCTGAAAGAGAAAATAAAGGAAGAATTTATACACAGCTGCTACCCTTGAAAGTTAAAGCTTAATCATTCAGTAGCTTGACACGTTGTGTTGTGTGAAATTTGTCTGTATTGACTACGGATTGGTCAAACTCTGTCTAATTTTTCTGTCTGCACCAGAAAGACCAGAATGGCTTTCCATAATGTGAGCTCTCAGCTGTGACTGCCCTTTGCAACCTGGAATTTGGGCAGGATTTGTCAAAAAACAGACTGGTTCTTAATGATAGACAAAATGGCTGGAAGGGACCACAGGAGGCCTTTAGTTCAAACGCTTGCTCAAAGCAAGCTCAGCTGTGAGCTTAGACCAGGTCTCTCAGGGCTTTGTATTAGTCTTAAAAACATCTGAGGCTGGAGACTGCATGACCTCTCCGAGAAGCCTTTTATCCTGCCTGACAGTCCACATGGTGTAAAGTTTCTCCTTATACCTAACCTGAACTTTTTGCTTGTGCCCATTGCCTCTTACCCTCACACCTTACACCCCTATGAAGTCTGTCTCTGTCAATCAGATAATCTCCTTATAAGTACTGTGGGGCTGCAGTTAGGGACCCTCAAAGTTCTCTCTTATCCAGGTTGAACATCCTGCTTCCCCCAACCTCTTCTCATGGGTTAACTGCTCTAGCCCCAGCCACTGCGGTGACCCTTTGGTGAATTGACCACCTTGTCACATGGGATCAGCAATGCTAATGGAGATTGCTGGTGTAGCTGTCCCCCTGATCCCAGTAGCTCTCAAACAAATGTTCTCATGGCTGCCAAAGTAGCCTGTCAAACCTACTTTCTTCATGTTACCATGCTGGCCCACATAGGCCCAAAGTTGTTTATACAAACAAGAAGAGCACTTCCCAGAGAGCTCAGCTGCATGCTATTTATCCAGCAACAAGCATCTCCCACTTCCATGACCCACAAGCCACTCAGGCAGTATCCTGAGATGCCAGATGGCCTTAGGGCCATCTGTTGCACACTCCCTAAATAGAGATGTAGGTGAGTTTAATGCACAAATATGCAAAAATCTAAGAAGCAATAGTCTAGTACTGGAAGTGGCAGCCAGTGCTACAAGAAGAGAAATGGGACTTCGGCTCTATTGAAAAATAATATTACTCAGAACAACTTTATGAGGAAGAAAAAAGTGTATGGTACAATGTTTTAGAGTAAGCCTGAAAATAGACCCATTGTTGCATGGCACTAGAGGATCCAGAAATGTTTTGCACATGATTTATGAGAGATATATGAGCAAACAGTACTGGATGGATCAGTATCAAGAAGCAGTGGCTCAGAAATAGTCCATATGTTAGCAGTATCCCACACTTTCACTGAAGAGGATTAAAAGTCCTGCTGTATTTGTCAAGATAGTATCTGTGGGGCAGCAAGAACATTCTTAGGATGGTTTCTCCATTAATCTTATTTATCTATTTGGAAAAGACAGCTCATATTATCTGGGGATGTGTGGGCATTGTGGCTTAAGGAAAAATGAGTTCTTTGAATCTTCTTTAAATACTGGTAGTGGCTTGGTAGTGTTCCTAAGTCACAGATTTAAGGATAATGAAAGGGAACTTGGGGGGCTTCTTCTGTGAATCTTTTGGAGGGGGTTAGAAACTGGCTGGATGTGTTTTGATAACACTGTGTTTTCTGGGATTTCTTGTGACAGGACAGAGACAGCCAGCAGAATACCAGTGAAGATAAGAGTGCTTGTGTGGGCTCCTCATGCTCCTCCTGTTCTGACTGGAGAATTCTCCTGTTCCAGTCTCCTGTTCATTTCTCTTTTGAAATCAAATCAGCTCCAGGGTTTCTGAGATCAAAATGCACAACAGAGATACCAAGGAGCTAAGCAACAGATGAGCTGCAGAAAATTACTCCGGCATATCCTCACTCCGTGGCGAACACAAGACACATTCAGCTTCACCCTCTTTCACTGGGGTAGAAGCTATTATGTGTTAGCTCATTTTTGCAACAGCCTGACAGCATGCATACAGACCCTTATCACAGCTCAAATGACATGCAAGGATTCACTAGGCGGTGGGAACCTGGTCATGTCCTTGAGACGTGAGAATGTTCTGATAAGGGGAAATTAGCTGGGGTCATCATTATAAAAATCAGCTACAGGAAATCCAGAGCTACATGTTCTGAATTATTCCTAAATATGCAAGTAAAGAAAACAGTCTCTGGTACAGTCAGGGAACACAAAAGAGCAGACAAAATCAACGTATATGGAGAGTATGTGTGTATGGATCCAGAAGATTAAAAGGGATCTCCTGGATTTTGGCCTGTGAATTGAAACAATCACATTATGAAAGAAAAGGAAAACTCAGACTGAGAAATTTAGAGGTGTTGCAACTGCCATACAGGCAATTTACATGCTGAGGATGACTGACCGACTAGCATTTGGACTCTGCATGCTGGGATAGTTGCATCTGGTGAGCTGAGGAGAGAGCTGGCTGAAAAACATTGTAAAACCTGCACTGCTTCTGGGATTTCTGCTTTTGCAATGCTTCGCACATTTTGTGTCCCCATTTAGAAGAAGCAAAAGAAAAGCTTTCTCTAATCCATGAGAAGAAGAAGAAATGTACCTTCCTCATATTAAAGCTAGACCACGCCTTGAGAATTTGCTGTAATAAGGCTGGATTTATTTTTTGGTTGTGTTCAGTTGTGAGCTGGGTTGCATGTCCATAACCCTACCCTCTCTTTGTTGTGCAGTGGCATTTCCACTGAGGTCATTGGTAATGTTGCACAGAAATTGCCTGTTTTGAATTAAATATAATCATCAGCAGCATAATTATACTGAAGACATAGGCTTCTCAGGTGAAAAAAACCCCTCAAACTAGGAAGAAAAATTTCTACCTATATTTATCATTTGCTCTATAGGATATTCAACATATTCAGTCTTCGTTGCTAATGACATTGGCATTGAAACAGTTACTTTTGAGGTTTTTGTGTCTTCTTTTTGTGTGCCATGGGAAGACTTAGGCAAAAGACTGATGCTTCAAGTTTAATGTTTATCTCTCAAATGTTCAAGGGCTCTAAAAAAGGCAGATTCTGTCTGAAGGCAATAGTCTGTTGGTTAAAACTACTTTAAAAAGTTTTGAGGGTTTCTTTTTCACCACAAGCAATGGCAAGCCTTCATTCTTCTTCCACCTAAATAAAAGCTAAATTTCTGCAGAAGCCTTAATATGCCCTGGAAGCCATACAGACTGATGTGGCCTGCAGGACAGTCTCTTGACAGAAGGTGAAGAGGCTGGGGAGGGTCTCCTGCCTTCTGCACCACACAGAAAATAGCCATTTGCACCCCTCTGCAGATTGTAGCTGCTCTGCTCTATGATACCCTGTTTGCCAACAGCACAAGAATATCTGGATATGACCATTCCCAGTCCCATGATACATGGCGATGCAGACTGTAGTGGACTGACATGCTCTGACATTTTAGTGCTAGCTCTGTATCAGTAAGAGCATTGGCTTTGCATTCTAGCATGAAAACACCACTAAGAACCTGGAGTTCTTCACGGCTTTCATGCTGAATTGTTTTTGGTTTATTTTTGGAATGATACAAGTTTTTAAAATTATACTGTACCTGAGCAGAACCAATTCCAGAAATAAAACTATTTCAGTCACTTATTGATCCATTCTGTTTTAATATGCACCATAATATACTTATGCCATCACATAATTATATAACGTACTTATTACATGCTAATATATAGTAACAATTGAGCATTTAAGATATATAATCAAAGTATAGTGTGTATGAACAATTTATAAATGCCTGCAACATAAAATGTATGATTAAAAATTAGAAAAAAAGCCCTCATAAAGGTCTTGAGATACAGAAACATTGTGAGGTGTGAGCAGTGGTCTAGAAGTCAGAAGCTTGCTGAGTCCAGCAGCATTTCCCTGCTGTGGGCAGCTATACCTGAACCAGTGTTGGGAGAGTCCTAAGAGGTCCCAATGCAGAGTCTGTCAAGATCTGTCTCCACTGGGTTTAAATTACTTCTATAGAAATGTAAATATCTCGACCAATCAGACATTTTGAGTGGTGACTTCTTGGGAATCATTTCTCCCTTGCTTAGTCCTGTGTCAATGGAAAAAAAAAAAACAAACCCCCAAACCAAAAAACCAACCAACCAAAAAAACAAAACCAAACCCAACCCCAAACCCAAGAACAAACAGAAAAGAGAGGAACCCCCCCCATATTTGCATTTATTTGCATACACAATGAAGGTGTTCCACACTGCATCAATTTTCTGCAGATTTCCTAGCTCCAAATCAATCTCAAAAGGGTTAGGAGGTTATGATTTGCCTTCTAATAAGATTTTATGGCCTGAAGGATTTGTCATATACCTAAGGTTTGCCAGGTTTTTTATTTCTATAGCTCAAAGATCCCAGCTACAAATGGCAGTTAATAAAGCAGCCAAATTAGCTGACACAGAAAATCCCAATAGGCAATAGACGTAACTATTTTAAACAAATAATTTAATTCTTAATCTACATCAGTAAGAATATAATTTCTGAACTTTAGAAAGGAAACCATGCTATGAATCTGGAGGAATTCCCCATGTTTTGCTGCTGAGCAGTTTTTGATTTATTCTTGGAAAGATTCAAGTCTTTTGAAACCTTAAGAGCAAGCAAAATCAATTATCAGGGTTTCAATTTTCTCCAGGCAATTTCCATCGCTTCAGCTTGCCCAAGAGATAGATTTTCCATAAATACATTATGTTATGTGCTATTTGAAGAATTTGTCAAAGTGGAGAATATGGAGAAAAATCATCCATAAGGTAAAGGAATCCCTCATGTGGGGCATGAAGTCACACCTGAATGCATCTTTGCAGTTTGGAAACAACTCTTCTCCAATATATAGAGGTAATTTGTTGGTAAGGAAAAGAGGAGTATTAGCAGCTTCCAGTTTTTCTGGTACTACAGTGATGTTACTGCTGATTTACACCATTATAAGCTAACATAAAATCTAGCATGAAACTTTAAGAGGGTACTGAATCCTGAAACAGTCTATTTTTAATATAATTTTATTATATTCTAGCTCCTCTAGCTGGAAATTGTATTCTAACAACACACTGTGGGAACAGAGTTGGGTCAAGTCAACCATCAATCCTGGGCATTTTGTGAACCTGACAGGGAAAATCTCTGGGCTCAGTTCAGACATGATCATGCTGTAAATCACATATCAGGGGTAATTTGGAAGTCTTTTAAATGCCAACAGTACATCAGTCGAGGGTAAGTTGTAGAGAAGAAATTATCTGTTCCAGTAAGATAATGTAAACTGAGTTGCTTTGTATGAGGTAGCTTTTGTCTTTCCCTCCCTTTTCTAGCCCATTCTCTTTGCTAGTAATGTTCACTTGCATCAGTATCATTATCAATATGCAAAGGGGTTTTTTTTGATTGCTGCTAGAACTGGCTTGTAAAAATTAGAAATGGAAAAGAGTTATTAAAGGCTCAGTCCTGCAGCTGCTCTGTGTGTGGAGCTGCCATTGATTCCCCAAGCAGCACCTGCTGGTGAGCAGCAGAGAGAATAAAGCAAATTAGAAATTGAAGGCTAGCTCTCTCAGCTGTATGGGCTGTACATGGGTGGTAAAGCATCTTGTAATTGGAGCCAAACATCTTTCTCTGGAAAGGACACGGTCCAAATTCTGCTGACAATCATAAGTAAGCACAGGAGGGAGGAAGGCTGAGCAACACTGAGGTAGACTAGCTTGTCTAAAATGACAAGGAAGGAAGGATAGGGACTGACACAATGGGAGTGACATGGATTGAGATAACACTTAAACAGCACTTGGAAATGAGGTGAATATTTGTGGTGAAAGGTAAAGACTTGTAGGAAGAAGGGGGGAAATAACAGAGATGGTGATGATGAAATAAGTCCTAATAAGAATCTTATTTTATAGGATAATGACAGGGTGGCTGATGAACTGTTAGTTCAGAAAGAACCACACAGTGATCTGCAGAGCTGGCAGCGTTACTGAGTCATGTCTAAAACTGATGCTGATGTAAACACCAATGACCTATTTTAAGACATGTGTGGAAAGAGAATCTATGCATGGAAAATGCAAAAGGATGCATAAAGCATATTGGCATTAATAGATCAAAACTGTGGAACAGTGTTCATTGTTTTGGTTTTAATTTGTAAGGGTTTTCTAGTTGTCTAGGTAGAGTCATCCTATTAAACATAATAACACTTGGGGGGACCAAATGAGTAAAGAAGAAAATAAAACCCAAGAGACAAAAGGATGAATAAAGAAAAGATCAGGTGATAATTACTTTCCTATTTTACTATGCTGAAAGACAAATACGAGAGGTGGCACCAGTATCACTCATTTGTTGAGTATAGTAAATCTTCATTCTGTGTACATAAGAAGCCTATGGAAGTCATATTTATTGTCCAAGCCAAATTGGTCTCTAATTTAGATCCTGGACTCCAATAGGAGTATATGGGCAGATAGATAGATGCATAATATTTACTCTTAGGTATCTTCAGATGTGTCTACAAACTCTACTACTACTGATTTTTAAAAGTGTTTTTCTCTGATGGTACTCTAAAAAAGATGGGTTAGATCACAGTGCTCCTCAATAGTCTCAGAGCACTTATGTAATTTGGAGACTCACAAGCGGGAGTTGCTGAACTGGGGAAAAAATCAGCTATTCAGCACCACAATTGGAATCAGAGAGAACAATTCTAGTTCACTCAGATACTTTGAAATCATCATCAGCTAATCAGTAATACTCTCTGTGTTCGTATAGTATTGCAAGACATATCACTAGTTACTGTTTACCTTGCTAATTTTTTTCTTCATCTATTAGTTCTGTTTTCTGAGCCTAAAATATATTTTACTACTTTCCTGGGTCCTTAACACTGCTGGTCATGACTTAGGTGGTATTGAATAAAATGTGGATAATGTCCTGGGTATGGTTTAGGTTAATTATCACAAACAGCTCCTGGTCCAAGCAGTTGGAAGGGGCTGCAGCTGGGAGGGGCCACAGCCAGGATAAACAACTGAATCAGCCAGTGGGATATTTGATACCATACTGAGTTCTGCCCCTATATAAGGGGAGGGCTGGCCCAGGATGGGGATGCTTGTTTTCAACTTGCTTCAGTGTGGCTGGAACAGGGAAAGTTGGTGTGTCAGGCACAGGAAGCATCTTCCCAGCTTCTATTACTCACTTTGTATATAATTTTGTTAGTACTATCATTAGTACTGTTGTTTTCTTCTCCCTTTGTGTTGTTTTATGAAACCGTCCTCATCTCAGCTCCTGGGGTGTCACCTTTTTTCTTCCTCTCAATTCTCTTTCCCATCCTCCTGGAGATGGGGGATGCAGCTGTGTGGTGTTTAGCAGCTAGCAGAGATTAAACCACAACAATTACAAATCATGGTTATCTGTAGTTAAAACATTTAAATTAAGCTTCTAGAATCAAAGATGTAGAAACGAACTTCTGCAGCAGTGATTTCCAGTTTCGTAGTAGCTTGCATGCAAGGATCTAATATAATCTATTAAGCAAGTTTGATATCAAGCACTGCTGAACTGCAAATAGCACATTGTACTCATTATTTGAAAGGGAAAACCAAGACATAAAGTGTTACATGTTAATACAAAAGAAATAATGACTTGCCCAAGGTCATGCAGATGGGAACAAAGTGCGCTCAGATTTTTTCTATGTTGAGGTGTGCTCAGATTCTTTTCTACGTTAATTGAGGTGTGCCTGCTTTATACATTAAGAACAGAGTTGCACGCTTATAGAGGAGGGGAGATCTACCTCACAAAAAAAAAAAAAAAAGTTCAATGTCTTTATGTGCCTTCACTTTCTGCAAAGGGTTTGCATTGGTTGTGAAATCTATAGGACCTATCTAGTCTTCTTGAGTAAAGGCTATCTAAAACCCACACTGCTTTGCACAAAGAAGGGATAAATAAGGTAAATTAGATGACTGGAGTGCCTAAGTGTTAGCCATTACAAAGTAATCTTCCCTATACAAAGGAACTGTACTTCATATGACCATAGCAAAATGGAATTCTCACTTTCAGTAAATTTATAAAACTTTTGTGAGATCTCTGAGCCATTTCAGGGGCTGTGACTACAAAAAAAATCACACAGGACACTGTAAATAAAATCCCAGAGCTGTCCTAGTGTTATTCTAATAACTAATAAATATTACCTTTTCTCATTTTTTTCTTCTCTTTTCTCATAATTTGGTCTCCCACACGCCTTCCCTGTCTTTTCAGACAGCCAATGGGTAAGTCTCCCAGAACCACCTTTCTGTTGCATGCTTGTAACCTCATGGCACAGCAGTCTCCAGGCTCTTTACTGTTAGCTTCTCTGTCATAATCTTTTCTCACTAGGATATCAGTGAGCAGAGCAAGCAGGAAGGATAGTCACTATTCATAAGATTGTGGACTGTTTCACCAAACAGAAAAATGGAAAAAATAAAATCTGTGTTTAGTCCTTTTCTTTCTCACTTATGTGCCAGACACAAAAAAAAGCTATTGGAGGACACACACCAGGAATTAAGTCCCCTAGAAATCTCCTATGTTCCATCCAACAGCAAACAAGAAGATACAGTTCCTTCAAATCTGTCTTCTCTTTCCCTTTATGTCACCAACTAACATTTGACTAGCTGGGTTCTTGTGAGGCTTCAGCAATTTCAAAGTCCTGTTCTGTCATCCTGTTCCTTCCCAGACTGTCAGGTGTCAAGGATACCCACAGTTCATCAATCTTCCACATAACCTTCATCAAAAAGTGGAAGAAGAGAGAAATGCAGCACTTCAGCATGATCATCCATCTCGGGCAACAAATGCTGAGGAATCATGAACCCGGCAACTGCTGGCACAAGCAAGTATAAGCTGGCAACTTGCCTTTCTAAAGACAAATTTGAAACCTCATGGTAACAATGTTTTCTTTAATGGCAGACTGAATTGGTAGGGATATTAAAGACCATATACATTTATTTCTTCACTGTTTTAGCAAAAACAACCAGAAAAGCAGTCTCTATACTCCTAAGACGTGACATACATGGAACAGAAACATGCATATACTTAAGCTTCCTTAAAAAGTAATGTACAATTACTTCACAATGAAAGAGGCCAGCAAAAGCCACTGACCAAAAGCAGTCTGGAGCTGTTCATTTTTGTGGGGGAGGAAGAAGACAATTAGGAAAATGTTAGTCGATTGGATTTAGCAGAAAACTAACTCAGCTTTCCATCTACGTTCCTTTCCTTTTCAGTAGTTAAAGGCCACCTGCTACTAGGGTGATACAAAAAACAAAACTAAGAAAGAAGATATTTTCAAGATATTTTCTCACTTTATGCTGAGGAAGAAAAATAAACTTAACCAGAAGGTCTCACTAAATCATCCTTAGAAAGATTTTAACAGAAAAAAAAAAAAAAAAAAAAAAAAAGGAGTAAGCTAATGTCAGAAGAAAATACTGATCAGAAAATACTCCATTCCTGACCCAAACACTGGTTTAAGAATATACTCAAATATGTGATGTTATATTTGAATTAAGTTAATAAGGACCTTGGATAGGCTCTCGGTCATCATAGTGAATCCTGACAACCCAATCTGAAATTATCATCATAACATGAAGTGTTGGAGTGACAGAGGATGGAATATCTTCACCTATAGTGCTGTGTTCATGCAATGCTTTACTGTGGTCAGGCAGGAACTCCAGCACTCCAGACTCTTAAGAAGTATTTACAAGACCTGAGATTGAGTTACACCGCTCTGGTGTACACTGACAAAGCAAGGTATAGTCCTCCTAAAATTATCACTGTGTTCAGAGCACATTTAGGCCCGCTAACACTGGTGACCCCACCAGGACAGAAGAAACGGAAATAACTGTGTCAGATTTAGAATATGCAATGCAATGTTGGCATAAAGTATTACCTGCACACCAAAAGGGATCCCAACGGTATGGCTATACTGGGTAAACTACCAGTCAGACCTTGATTTTTGACTTGGAACACCACTGGCCAAGCAGTTATCTAGGTCAGAACTAGACCCAGAGTATCACTGAATTGTATTTTGATAATGAAGCTTATCTGGGAAAATCGCAGGTGTGTAATCTTAATTCCTGTTAAGCTTCACAATTAATAAATCAAGATCACTGACTTTTGAAAACTAACAATAAATAAATAATAATTAAAACAAACAAACAAAAAACACCACAAAACAAACACAACCAAACCAAACAAACAAAACCACACACACACACAAAAAGCAAAACAAACAAAACAAAAAAAAACACCAAAAAAAGAGAATGGACCTCCTGAATTTAGCTTATGCACCAGGTCTTTTCTTATTTTGCCTTATCTTCAATCAAAGTTATGAGGATATAATTCAGGGCAAAGCTCTTATGTACAGAAAGATCTAGAGAGATCCAAAAGAGAGGCAAGGAAGCAAAGTGTTCTCCCTTTCTTCCTTGCCAAAGAGTTCAACTTTGGAATTTAGAAGTGCTCTGCTTCGCTGGGTGGAGCCAACCTCCTCTTTTACACACCACCCTTGGTAATAGAGCCTCGAGAAAAAACACACAATCAAACCAGTTCCTCTAATAGTGGAATTCGTTGCTTGTAGTATTTACATGTGAAATGAACCATGTCAAAAAGATTCCTGGACTAGATGGTTTGGACTAGAGGAACTGGAGCAGAGTCCCAGTGCATGTCATTTTTGCGATGGCATGGTGGAATTGCTGAGATGCAATTCCTGCATTAGGTAAAGGCTCTACTCCATAAGCAGCCATTCACTCTGACTACCTTTCATTCAGTTAAAACATACTCAATAATTCAGATTAAAAGGCTGCTCTTTCAGGCTTTAATCAATAAGAAATGCAGGGCTTCAGCTACACCTAGTGGAAAACTCTGAGTACTGAAGCCTTCCTGCAGCCACTCCGAAAGCGTGGCTTTATCTGTCATGTTAAATTACTCTGGCTCTGTTTCAATATATCAACAGTGAATGGAAACTAAGCACCTCTTAGTGCCTGTCAACAATTTAAACATCTCCTTTCGAAAGTCTGCGTGATTATCTGTGCATTGCTTTTCTTTCACGGAAAGCACTTGATTAAAATGTTGGGCAAGAGGACCCCTGTGTCAAAAGGCGAGAGCTAAGAAAGAGAAGCCACCCGATGGGACAGCGGGCTGCCGTGCAGCAGGTTCCCATCTGTGAGCAGGGCGAAACGCCAGTCAGAAGTTGCTCTTGTCCTTATAGGGCAAAGTCACACTCAAGGTGATTTGTGACAGCCCAGCTGTCGCTCTCCCCTGCCACCCTCGGGCATGACTGCAATAAACCACCTCACCAGCTAACTGCACATCCCAAAGCAATCACGCACCACCTCAAAAGGCTCTCAATGGCTTATTTTCACCCTGATTAAACTGAAGTGAAGGTAAGAGAAAGCATGAGGCCTGTGATGTTTCCTGGTTGCCAAAGCCTGTCAGATGAGACTGAGGTACTGAATTATGGGGGATTTAAAAAGAGAGAAGGTGCTTTTTGGAAGCAGGACTGAGCACAGGCTTTGCATCTATTTTTTGGCTACGACAGTTTCCAGAGTGGTGGCTGACTACGGATGGGACCGCTCCCTACCCACCTTCTAGGAGCAATGACATAGAGCCCATGTCCCTCCTCAAAAGCAGAGCAGCCACCACACAGGACAGCAGGCTTCATTGGCTCCATTGGCTCCATCTAACTGGCAGCTTTGCTCACTTACCTCCACTGGAGCAAACTCAGGTTTATGTTGTCAATGCTGTTCTGTGAAGAGGGTTAACACACCACATTTTCTCAAACGTTCTTCTCCAGTGTACAATGCTGTGCACCATCAGACGTGACAAGCAAAACCAAGCTGACCACAGACAGGCAGCTGTTTACTATTTGTGGGTTAGGGCTAACTGGTTTTCAGACCTATCCCCTAAAATCATCTCTGTGACAATCATAACTAGTTCTTTTATGCCTACTACTTAGAAAGGCTTTATATTCATCTCCATACCTGTGTTTGAACCTTACCCTTCACCTCCCTGTCAGATCACACTCTAGTGTTAGTGCACTCTCCTGATCAGCAACCCAAAAGCAACCCCCCCCCCCCCAGAAGCCCAACAAACAACTATATAACCCTTATAACCCCATAAGCAACCTAAGATGTAACTATTTAGCATCTGTACAAAGCAGACGTGCAGAGGCTTGGTGTCATTTCTTGTTGCTTGAAAATCCCAGGAATCCATTCCTGCCTTCACATACATACTTTACTTCATACAAAGTTGATGGAGAACATACAGCTGTGCAAGGTTTGTAGAGAAAGATAGTATTAATTATCAGACCAAATAATGTAGCTGGAAGAAAACAGAAAATATTTTGAGTTGCAAGCCTTTAAATACTTATCCCAGCAGGAGAGAGAGTGTGAAATCTGAAATTCTTTTTGTTACTTCTGTTTGAATAGCAGCAGGTAAGACATTTTATAGACCTTCAGAAGCTTCACCCTCTCCAGGGGAAGGCTCTAGCTTTAGCAAAGCAGGCTGCAGTAGAAAATTCACAGTGCAATTACTGGGAACCTCTTGGACAAAACTGCACATAAGTAGCTGTGCCTTCAGCACCTTACTGGGATGAGCATCTGCTAAATACTTAGCTTTTGAGCTTAAAAAGTGCTGTGTACTCACACTAGTGACTTCAGCTGTGGTTTTAGGAACTTGATGATTCTGAAAATTTCTTTTATTTTACTTTATTGCTGATAAGATAGGGAATATATTGCCAAATGAACATGCCAATAGGCAGAGATAATGACCCAGTGGAAAAAAAGTGAGAAGAGCGGTCAGCATTTTATGAAGCCTGATAAGCTGTGAAATATTTTGCTTATTTTTAATATGGTAAATATGTGTCTTTCAAAATCTGTTTCACGCTTGTGATCAAATTGCCCCTCTGTAATTTTTTAAGGGGGGGGGGGCACAGCAGATGGAGAGGGACTGCAATACCTGATCCATCTCTATTAAAAACCTGGTGTTGCAAATTTCTTTCTAAAATGAGGCAAAGAGAATAACAGAACCTACTGTAACAGCAGCTCATCTGTTCAGTCATTTGATGTATCTTGTTATTGTTGCAGATACTGAGACTCAGCTTTATCTTGTGCGTGAGCACAATAGTGGCACCATATTGAAATGTGTACATATATTTTCAGAAACTATGTAAAACACCTCCTCTGTACTGACAAAATGATGCACTTAGAATACATGAAACCCTGAAAAAAATGCTGCTGCCTTGGGTTCCAAATTCCTTTGATTCTTCATCTTATTTTTAAGGCACATGCAGTGTTATCTGACAAATATATTTGCCTGACTATTTAAAAAAATAGTTTGTCTTATCATTTAAATAGCTCCTGTCAATGTTACGTAGTCCTTGTTCACACTGTATTCCTATGAATGATAACACAGAAATAGATCAGGTTGAGGTTGGTGTGCATAGCCCAGATCCGTAACACTGGCATTTCTTATTCCTGTCTGCAGTAGCCCCGCAGTACTTTGGAGGAAATGAAGGATTCAGAAAGGATAGCTGTAGGGTCAGCTGACTTCCATGTCCATGCTCACTCTGATTTTGTTGAGGTTTTTTAACACGAAAGGGTATCAGTCCCTTGGGCGCCAGCTCATGTTAAGCTCTGCTGTGCTGCACCGCCAGGAGGGAGCAGAGGCAGAAAGAGGGCAGGAGAAACAGGATAGGAACTGGATTGCTCCCACAACAAGATGTTGATGCAGAAGCTACCCATGCCCTGAAGAAGTATTACTATGTGGCTGCACAATCACATGCCATAACCTACGGCCAAACACCAGTGAGCTGCTGGGGCTTCATATCTAACTTATCTAGCAGATCTGGAGCATGGAAAAAATCTCTGGAGGGAAAAAAAAAAAAAAAAAAAGGAAACAAATGAAAGGAACTCTACAAATCCAGATGTTGGAATTTTCCAATCCCCCTAGCAAGACAAGATAAGCAGGGGATAATCCTCGTTTATATAACTATTTTTCTTTTTCTTTCTTCTTATTTTTTTCTTCTTTCTTTTTCTTCTTTTCTCCTTTCCTTTCCTTTCCTTTCCTTTCCTTTCCTTTCCTTTCCTTTCCTTTCCTTTCCTTTCCTTTCCT
>JANIJG010009228.1:68245-89890 GCA_024611175.1 Megaceryle torquata | reverse complement strand
TTAACATGAGGAGGAACTTCTTTACTGTAAGGGTCACAGAGCCCTGGAACGGGCTCCCCAGAGAGGTTGTGGAGTCTGCTTCTCTGGAGATTTTCAAAACCCACCTGGATGCATTCCTGTGTGACCTGTGCTGGATTGTATGATCCTGCTCTGGCAGGGGGGTTGGACTCGAAGATGTCCAAGGTCCCTTCCAACCCCTGACATCCTGCGATCCTGTAATCCATGGGACTGTTTACATTCATGTCTGAATTGCTACCAACAAGTAATGCCACCCTATATGCCATCAGGGCAGCCCCTCTCCTCTGCTCAAACCTTCCTATTTGCATGATGATCTGGTCATTTCTCTGCGTTTTCTGTATTTTGCCGATCAGATTAGTCTAGAATTAAAGAGAACCATCTGACAAGTTTTACACAGATATTGTTCTAATGATGTATTGTTGTGAATGACAGTCTTACAATAACTTTGTTAGTCAATTATTTTGCAATATTTTTGACAGTCTTGCTGAATTGTACCAGTAAGTAAAAGAGGATGCTTTGATAGATATTTTGTCACTTATCAATAAGATGTGTTCTAGAATTTTTCAGCTAATTTACAGAATAAAGTAAACCTTATCATATAATAGTAGGTTCTGTAATTCAAAACATATTTTGATTTTAAAGATGTACAAAAGAAAGTGAAAAAGTTTTAGGAAAAATACTTTGAAAAATAATTTGTGCTGTTTGTTTGTGATTCGTGACAACATGACTTGAAATTCTTCTAATCCTATTTTTTATTTGGAAACAAGACCATAACATACTTCAGTGGTGTAAGGTGGGAATGAAATATTAGTAATAGGAAATTGAGCATAGCATTATAAACTGCTCTTGTAGCTGATCAAAAACCTGCTATTTTTTTGAATTATTACAGAGAAACAGAGGATACAGATTGGGTTTTAGATGCACAGATACTTCCCTCTAATTCATGTTCTGTAGAGAAATGAGTCTGGTAACTGATATAATTGACAGATGCCTATAGAAACTAGTATCTGTCTTTAAAGATGAGAAGATACTAGTGAACCTCAAAGTTTATTTGGTCTTCTGTTTTCAGCCCTGGTCCCTAGTTCTGTGAAATACACTGACTGTAATTCTACTACATTTAAGACACATGGGTGTTACATGAATCATTAGCAACAGTAAAGAGTACTATGGGGTGGGTGGGATGAGCCTTGACAAGAGGAAAGGGCTGGAAACTCCTGTCCAATTATGCGCTAATTTCTTTCCTATCTCATTGCTGTAACCAGCTGATTCTCCTTCCTGACATCCTCAATACACACTTAAGAGTTTTTATCTTGCTGGTGTGCATATTTAGTGCACTTTTGACACACAGTCAATTATGCTTAAGCTAAAATAAGTGAAAATCCATCATAATGAAACATTTGTATGTTACTTTCAACTTTTGAAAGATTTAAAAGCATCATTTATAAAGTGCTTAGTCTCTTGTTGGACCCTCCAACCTTTAATATGGATTTCTTCCCTGAAGACTTCTTGTATCATTAATAAATAGATTTTTTCCTGTATACTTTTTATATTGTTTACATTACTTTTCACTGCAGTTTAATATTGGAACCATCACATTTTATAGCCCTATAAAATTACAAAGGCTATGCCAATTTCTAACATAATACTTTTTATGGAAATGACAAAGATTTTCCATGAAGTCAGCCTTCCAAAAAGGCCTGTAGTGCTGCTCTCCACAGACGGTAATAATAGCAATAATGTTTATTTAGTGCCTTTCATCTAAGATTGGGAAATTTTTGCATGAAGTACTGCTCTGTGTTTGCTTTAGACTATGCCACTGCATTGTGCCTCAGCAGGAGTATGAAGATAAATCAGAGCATTGCTTTTATAGATGCTATACCCATTATGAGAATGTAAATGATATCCCTTTTGCAGAGATTTGGTCATCAGCAGTATCAGACATCTTCCTTCTCTTATTATAAATAAAAGACAGGGGGGATGTCACTGAATACTGACACACCACCCTTTACCTACAATTCTTTTGGGACCCACATGCATTTTTTTTTCCCCCTAATTATTTTAGTCTACATTGTGCTGCAAGGCAAATAGATATTTTTCTAATTTTCTGAAGGGAATGTTGACTTGCAAGAATTAAGGTGATCATGCAGGTTCATATCAGCAATGAGGGAGGGTTTGAGGTAGAATATATTGTTCCAAGTGAACAGTTCTTAATTTTAATAATTTGATCAGTATCTTTAGAGTGTGAGTCATTTAACTTTGGTGCATATTGGGAAGGCATATATTCACACAATTTGGAAATGCTACATGTGGTGTAATTTTTTCTCTGCATACAGCAGGGAACTTAAGATAACCTGATTATGACAAAAAACAATTGACAAACAAAAACATCTCCTAAGAGGAGATAGAATTTGTAAAATTTCTCTCATGACAGTTATTTATTAATAATTTTTTTTTTCTTTTCCAATCAAATGAAAATTTTTTCCTTGTCAGGGACAACCAAATGCTATCAAGTTTTTTGTGTTATGATAGAATACTTTGGTAAAAACATATTATATTTTATCAGCTTTAATTCCAGTAAGCCTTGATGATTTTTTTAAGATACAAAATTGGAAAGAAGTCTCATGAGCTATTTGCAATTGCACTTCTTCCAGATAGCCCAAGTTTGTTCTGTAAGACAAAAGATTTAGATCCCCTGAGTGTAATAAGATTCTTTTTTTCTGAATTGGTTTTACAAGAATTTAATCCATTTGTAGTGTACAAATAGGAAGGAAGTGCTGAAATATCCAGAAGAACCACTTCAAGCTGTTGTATTAGTAACATCAACTATTGCCATGGAAATGTCACTCTTCTAGGATTTAACCTTGAATATTAGAAATTATAGTTTGTTCTGTGAAAGAAATAGTTGCCTTTTTAAGGTTATTATTTTATGTACTTAACATAGGTAAATGACAAATAAGACCAAAGACTGGAAAAATGATTGATGCTATTCCAAGTACATATTTGAGTTTTCGCCTTCCACTTAGTATTTTCTTACAAAATTGTACAGAAGTTCTTTGAAAAACACTTTGATTGCCAGGGCTATTATGTGAGTACTCAGGAAATATTAATCTTATTTCACTTAATGTCAGGACTAAATTTTTTTTCTTTTTATTTAAAAAGCTAAGAAATTGATCTGGACCCTTGTTTGTTATCCTTGCTTGATAATTGGTATCATCTCTTCACCAATTTTTCAGCTCCAATCATAGCTGCCAGAATAATTTTCCTCTTTACCTGACATATTACTGCCTCATATTTTAGTCTCTGCTTACTTGTTTGTTTTCCCACTGCAACCTTGATAGACCAGTAAGAATGGCATTACCATTATTTGTAACAGGCCACAGGCTTTGTGCCAAGTAAACACCATAGACTTCAAGTCTGTCTAGACCTTCCTGGAGACTATTTTAGCTTCTAATACCACAGTTACCTAATGACTTATGTACTCTGGTTTACTTTTGCTTAGTTTGGTACAATTGTGCATATATTATTATGTATACTATAGCTAATACAGTAATAACAAGTTACTGGCTAAAATAAAATACCTGTGACTCTAGCATAAAATGCAGTGTAGGGACTACATGCATGGGAAGATAAAAGAGGCCTTCAAAGTGTGTGCACAGAATGATAGTAGAGGCCACAGGGCTATAAACAGCTCAGCTGTGGTCAATTACTGGTCATAAAATGACAGACTTCAGAAGCTGGCAAAATCAGTGCTAGGGCTAACTAAGAGAATGGTATGGATTGGAAGGGACCTTTAATGGTCATCTAATTTAAACCATCTGCAACCAGCAGGGACATCTTTAATTAGATCAGGTTGCCCAATCTAACCTGACCTTGAATGCTTCCGGGGTGGGGCATCCACCAACTCTTTGAGCAACCTGGGCCAGTGATTTGACACCCTCATTGTAAAAAAAAAAAATCTTCCTTACATCTTGTCTAAATCTACTTTCTTTTAGTTTAAAACCATCACCCCTTGTCCTGTTGCATCAGGTCCCCAGACTGTCCCCATCTTTCTTACAGGCCCCCTTTAAGTACTGAAAGATCACAGTAAGATCTCCCTGGAGCCCTGTTTTCTCCAGGCTGAACAACCCCACCTGTCTCAACCTTACTTCATAGGAGAGGTGTTCCAGTCCTCTGATCATTTTTGTGGCTCTTCTCTAGAGCTGCTCCAACAAGTTCATGTCCTTCTTGTGCTGAGGACCCCAGAGCTGGACACAGTACTCCAGGTGGGGTCTCACCAGTGCGGAGTGGAGCAGCATAATCACCTCTCTTGACCTACTGGCCACAAGACAACAAAGAACAGGTACCCAACATATATAGCACACATCTTAAATAGTAAATTCAGACGTAATGTGGATTTTCAGGAAAAGAGTGAAAGAGTAAAGTACAAAGAGTGCTTGAAATCATCAAAATTGTGCCAAGGGGATCCCAAAGTCAGGCCAAAGAAATGGTAAACATTAATACCTTACTCATCTCATTGAAGGACTTGGGATAATGAAGACTTACTGTAAGCTTTCCCTCCTTATATTGAAAGTTTTGACTTTAGGACCCAGGAGGGCAGTGGAAGGCTGAACATACCACCAGAGAAAGATGTAGGTACTAGAAAGCTCATGTATACATCATTTCAACCGTGTATAATTCCAAATAATACTAATTCTTCAATTAGACTGGTAAGACTTTAGAGTAACAGTAAATTATTAGTTTTGCATATATGGCATGGTCCTCTTGTCTGTAGTAAGATTCTGATTGTAAGAATCAAATGACAATTCAAGCAACCTAATCTGCAGCTTCATGCAGTGAATTGGTAATACCCTTCATTGAAGTATTTGTACTCTTTATCTTTCCCTACTATTTTTTCTCCTGTTCTCTTGTGTTGTCATGCCTTTGTGAATCTAATAGTTTATGACTCAAAAAGCTTATCTGCTTTTCAGATTTTAGCTTGGGCAAAACTCTTAATGTAAGCTTCCTCAAGTTTTTATTATTAACTCATTACCCCTCTTCCTTAAAATCCTTACTTAAAAGCCATAGAAGATGTGAAAGAGTCAATGGTGAGTCAGTAAACAGTGGGACTGTCCGTTCTTCTGGTTTTGTTTTTTAATTGCAAAAATAAGTCAGTTTAAAAGATACTTCTTAAGATTTTCTGTTTTCTGGATTACCTGCCAGTTAGTTATAAGAAAGGATACTACCTCTGTCAATGGTTTTCTGCCAAAGTGCCTTGCCTTCTGCCTGGAAGGTGCTACAATTTAAGTGCCATCCTTCTACATGCCATTGGGCATTCAGACTCAAGCGATGTCCAGTTCTTCCTGACTGCAACCTGTGTTCTTCATTACAAAGCCATTCAAGCTACTACACTTTTACATTTCTATAGTTACAAGAGTGTTTCTCAGGAAAATCATTCCAAATACTTATAGAAATAAAGTAGGAAATCAATTTGTGCCTTTGAAAATCTACCTATTATAATATAAGCTTTTCAATAAAGGAGCAAATCTGAATTGTTGTACAACAGCACGAGGACATAATCCTGATAGAAGCCTCTGTTCTTTACAGTCATAAGAATTCAAAGTTAAAAGAACTGAACAGCTTTTATTCTTTTGCATTGTTGCTTTTTTTTGTTTTGTTTTGTTTATTTTTACAATATGAATAATTAAAAAGAAAAACCAAACCAACCAAACCCAAAACAAACAAAACCCTCCTTTTAGACCATGGAACAGAAAGTGGATAAGACCAAAGTTAGGTTTATGACATCATTATACATTGGACTTTTGGCAGCTTAATACTGGTTGATCAGCTTATGCATTTTCAATGTCTTTGCTTTGTATTATTCTTATTTGCTTTTGTCTAATTAATAGCTGTCTATTGCTTATAAAAATTAAGACTTAATAAAGTTTAATGATCCTATATTTTAAATAGCTGTGCATTTTTCTGTAAGGCTGCAGGCTACTGGCTAGACGAGCCTGTAGACTAGCAGCTGCATTTTTTGTCGAATGTCTACACACTTCATTACACAACTGTTGCTTTTGATTTATGTTTGTTCAGTCATGAAGTAGTTCCCATTACATTTCCTTATATCTCTGCAAGGTATTAGATTTCTGAAAATCCAACCTCTATGTAGTAGCTTTATTGATTTAAGAAATGACATCTGTTAACTCAAACCCAGAGGCTACAGTTGGTTGCTGAGTCTTCATAGAGATCTGGAGGTGAGCAGTACATAGTAAATACTCTCAGTAGTTCATTGTCCATGTGCTATGCCTTTCTAGGACAATACTATATAAGCATTTTAGAAATTGAGGGACAGAAAGAGGATGTTTGTGTGTCTGAGGCACTGTGCAGGCTACAGACATTCTGCATACTCAAGACTGGGGTTCCTGTTTGATCCAAACTGGAGAGAAAAGGCAGCAAAGGGTTGTTGCTCTCCAGGGCAACCATGAACACAGCTTTACAAGTGACCATTGTCAAGCTTGTGGAGTGTACAGTGGCCTCAGCTGTGTTGTGTTGCTCTCATCACCAGTAAACAAACCTCCAATTTTGAACAGTTGTGTTTACCTGGAGATAGCCCCTTCAAACTCTTAATTGCATGTATGTCTACAAATACCTGTGTAGTTTCTGCCATTGCTTAAAAAAAAAATCTTTCTCTTACAACATATTCAAGCTTTAAACAATCTAAGATAGTCTTCACAACATTTAAACGTGCCATACAGCCCTTATAATTAGCCCTGTATTTTTGGATAGGTGAAACTGTATCTTAACTAATCTGCTTCAGGTGAACATGTTAGTCTCATGAGAAATAGAAGGAGAGGAAGAGCTGAAAAGGAAATTATGGAAAAAATAAATCATATCATGCCAGTGTCATCATGCTGCTCCTCAGCCATTTTTCACTATATTCTAGTGTCACGGTAACCTTCCACACAAGGTTAAATGTCACAGTGTGGTTGTATCAAAATAGCCACATTTCTAACATATGAAAAATACTATCTGGAAAGAGATGTTACACAGACATGTTTGCATACTAAAAAGAAAAGATGGACTGATTTCTACATTTGAATTAAGATGTGTCAATCATATGAAATTGCATAAATGTCACCACATAGGCAGGCCAGAAATTATTTCTGTCAGTATCTCAGGTTTCATTGGGTTTTGTGTATGATCCTTGTATACAAATTTGTTATATTTTCAATGCCATCAAATTTAGTTTAGCAAGCCAAAAATTAAAAATCAGGTTGTTTCACTTTGACCACCCAAAAATATATATAAACAACAAAATAACTGCAGAGCTGATTAGCGTGGTGAACAGAGAGGGTGAGCATTTCCACAAAATGACAAATGAACGGGATGCTTAAAACACGCAGATTGAATTGTTCAAAACAGCTTACAATATTTCCTATAAAAATAACATTAATACCATAAAGAGCTAGGGCATGTCTCAGACATCAGTGAAACGTGCTCCTAAGCATAGTCTTGCAAGGGATGTCATACCAGACAGTGAAATGTAGGTAACAATGCTTTATTTAACATCAGTATGTTACATATTTGCCTTCACATAGTCTTATTTCATCCCTGCTCTCTTTCTGCCTTACAGGAAACTGGAATTTTTTGTAACTCTTATTTGCCTGCTGTCTCTTCAGATCTTCTGTAACTTGGTACAGAAACAGACTTAGAAAAGACCTGAGTTTTTATTTTCATTTCCCTGGATAAGGTGCCCTTAATCCATCTCCTTACAAGTTTTTATTTTAATGAAAGCTTTTTTTTTTTTTTTTTTTTTTTTTTTTTTTTTTTTTTTTCCATAATTTCTTTTTTTAGACCTCCATGTTAGGATTAGATAGCAATACACGTTTCAAGTATAGAAACTTCCAAGTTTAAAAAACAGTAAAAAGGAGCTTTTTTCTTTACTAAATTTTATATTTATTTTATGCCTTTCTAGAAAGAGAGAAGCAAAGTATACAGTTTTCTATAACTAAGTTTGTATGTCAGAATAAGGAGGAGCAGTTCTTTAGAAATGCCACATTCTCAGATGGGACTAAAATTATCTTTTGACAGTGTGTTTTGTGCTTCTTCTCTTCTTCTCCCTACTACAATAAAAGATTCAGTACACCTTTTCTCCTCCACTACCCCTCTAGCCAGTGTGGCCTTTATCTACCTATATCTCTGGTTATTGAGTACTCTATTCATATGTTCTATTATTTTTGTCCTTCATATATCTATCTAGTTATTGATTTTAGGTAATACTTTCATGGCTTGTTAAAACATAGAGAGTTGATTTATTTAGCCCTTTGTAAAATGTTCCAGATAATGCAACCAGTGCTACTTTACCTCCAGATTATACTGGAATTGTGCTTTAGTCAGCAATCAAGAGAACAAAAACCACGTATTACTAGGAAATTTCAACCTGCACAATTAATACAATTATAACACATTCAGTTTTCTGAATGTCCATTTTTATAGAATAATTATTCTAGACAGAAGAAAGAAGAGACTCCAATAAATCAAATAACTGCTTCCTGGTATCAAGTTTTCTAGTTATTTCTTTTCATTTATTTCCTAATTTGACTCCATTAAACTTATTACTACTATTTTCATAGAATCAAGAATTGTTTAGGTTGGAAAAGACCTTTAAGATCATTGAGTCCAACTGCTAATCCAGCACTGCCAAGTCCACCACTAAACCATGTCACTAAGCACCGCATCTACATATCTTTTAATACCTTCAGGGATGGGAACCTCACCACTTCTCCCTGGGCAGCCTATTCCAATGCTTGACAACCCTTTCTGTGAAGAATTTTTTCTAATGTCCAATTTAAACCTCCCCTGGCACAATTTGAGGCCATTTCCTCTTGTCCTGTCATCCGTTACATGGAAGAACAGACCAATCCCCACCTTGCTACAGTCTCCTTTCAGGTAGTTGTAGAGAGTGATAAGGTCTCCCCTGAGCCTCCTTTTGTCCAAGCTAAATAACCCCAGTTCTCTCAGCCAGTCCTCATAAGACTTGTACTCTAGGCCTTTCACCAGTTTAGCAGCCCTTCTCTGGACATGCTCCAGCACCTCAATGTTTTTCTTGTAGTGAAGGGCCCAAAACTGAACACAGGATCCAAAGTGTAGCCTCACCAGTGCTGAGTACAGGGGGACTATCACTTCCCTAGTCTTGCTGGTCACACTATTTCTGTTACAGGCCAGGATGCTGTTGGCCACCTGGGCACACTGCTGGCTCATGTTCAGTTGGCTGTTGTTCAACAACCACATGTTCCTTTCTTCCAGGCAGCTTTCCAGCCACTCTTCCCAACCCTGTAGCATTGCCTGGGGTTTTTGTGACCCAAGTGCAGGACCCAACATTTGGCCTTGTACAACCTCATACAATTGGGCTTGGTCCATTGATCCAGAGTGTCCAGGTCCCTCTGTAAAACCTTTCTATGCTCAAGCACATTAACACTTTCTGCCCAACTTAGTGGTGTCTGCAAACTTACTGAGGGTGCACTCAATCACCTTATCCAGATCATTAAGAAAGATATTAAAGACTGGACTAAATACTGAGCCCTAGGGAACACCACCCATGACAGTCTCCAACTGGATTTAACTCCATTTGCCACCATTCTTTGGACCTGAACATCCATCCAGTTTTTTACTCAGTGAAGCATACACCTGACCAAACTATGAGCAGCCAGTTTCTCCAGGCGAATGCTGTGGGAAATAATGTCAAAGGCTTTACTAAATTTTAGGTAGACAACAACCATAACCTTTCCCTCATCCACTAAGTGGGTCACATTGGCATAGAAGGAGATGAGGTTAGTTCCTATTTTGTTCCTTCCTAAATCTTTTTTTGCTTTTGGAGTTTACAAACTTTATACAGGCACAATGTTCTTGCATCCCTTTTCTGTTGTTATTTGTCCAAGGTATACAGAGTGGCATAGGTCTTTTGCATTTTCTCTTCCTAGAAGTTCTCTTTCATCTTTTGTTCATTTTTACTGCTCCACCATAAAATGTATCTCATTTGCTCATTTACTTTTCTAGTAAATTTGTGCCCAAAAATGAATGCCATATACCAGGCTTAGTTGCATGAGTGTTACGGTGTGAATGATCATTATTTTCTCGTTCTTTGACACTTCTTTGTATGAAACCCAAAAGCTTATTGGCCTCCCTTAATGCTGTATCACTCTATAGATTCAGGCCTAATTTTCTACCCATTACCACCTCCATGGTTCTTTAAGCATTACTACTTTCCAGGTTTCTCTCTCCCAGTACAAACTATGGTTTGGATTGTTTTTCTTCGTATGTTATTCAATAGCCTTGTTCCAAATTGAATGTCATTTTGCTATTATGTTCATATGTCTAATATTGCTTGGTCCCTTCCTATTATTTTTGTGCCATCACTGGTGTTTGCAACACCTCCCAATTTAGTATAATATGTACATTTCATTAACTTGCTATTTCTCCCACTGTCAAATCATTAATGAGGATATCAAAAAACCCTGGAACACTCATCCCTTCAGTACTACTAGACAGCTCCTTCACAACTTGATACATTGCTGTGTATCATTATCCCTTGTTAATGGCCCTTCAGTCACTTTTCAGTCCATATGACAGTGTCCGTATACAAACGAGTTTTAATTAATTTTGCAAGAGGGATTTTGACAACTAATATGAAATGATATTTATTTTAGTTACAGGATTCATACAAAAATAGATTTTATCTATTTCCCTTTCTTTTTGGTACTAAAATTAATATTCTATCATGAACAACAAACCCATCTCTTTTTTTCTGACAAATTCATGCTGCTCATTCCTTATGATTCCATTATCTGCTAACTGTTCAGTGTACATTTTTCTCCTAATATTTATTTCCTTGCTTCATTCAAGCTGAAATGTAAGCCTATGATCTGATAGGTTCAGGATTATTCATAATTCTACTGCTTGTTTGCTTTTTTTGCTAGTATTTCAGGAACTCTCAAGCTTTTTCTGAAACTGACAGCAAAATAATTATAAATCAGGCATATACTTCCTCTATTGTCTGTCCTCAAAATGCATATCTGCTACAATCAAATAACCTGCTACAATATTTCCATGGTTTACCTTACTGTTCCCCTTGACAGTAACTTTGTCTATGAGGTTTTTTTAAAATTGCTCAGCTTCTTTTCTTTCTTTCTTAATTGAAAAAATATAAAAATAAAAATCTATAATTTGCATCACAAATTTCCCCCATCTATGTATTCAGAACTCTTATTAAGAGGGATGGTAGAGGGTGCCTTCTCCCAATCATTTTTGATTGCTTTCTCTGTAACAAGTGTTTTTAAGCAGATTTCTTAGCACTTACAATTCCAAGGGAGTATAGATTCATAGATTACAAAGCTACAAGGGACCATTATGATCATCTACTCTGACCTTCTGCACAGTACATAACAGCACTGGTTAAGAGAACCTTCAAACCACCTACTGTGAAAGCAAAATGATACATAAAATGTTTAGAGTACAAATATGCTCATTTATCTCTGTTCTATTCAGATTCCCCTAATACATTAATCACAGTAGCATCTCCTGCAAGATTCAAGGGAATGTCTGGTGAAACACTTCTAATGTGACATATGCCTCTTTTTGGATCAACTTAGTGGGACACCGCATCTATGCCTGTAGCTATTACCAAAAAAACCCACGACCCAAAACAACACAAAAACCTACCAAAAAAAAAAAAAATTTCAAATGGTGAGCTTACAGGAACATTTATAAAGGTTAGGTAAACACTTCCCTCTGGGGATCAAGAGGCTAAAGAGTTCTTTCTTTTCTCCCCAGCATAACAATCATGTGGTAGGTTGTGTTCTGTTTAAAAGTTGAGTACACATTGAGCTCCATCAAATATGTACAAAATTCCCCAGTTCTTTTGGGATAAGCAATTATCAGATAATGACAGTTAGAGATAGGAATGATGAAAGATCCAATTAAATTACTGATGCACTGCAAGATCTCACATCAGATCCTAAATTATATTTCCATTGGCAGTTTGGGTTCTGGCTATGGTGGTACACCATAAAACCAGCATATTATGTCCTGATAACAGCACCATAAAATAGATTCACTACTCCTCTTACCCTCACTATTCACCAGAGTACATTTGTGGCAATGTTCCAACAAGATTACAAACTTTTCTGTTTCTTTGCCAGTTTATGATGTTAATTTCAGATTTAAAAAAAAATGTTGTATAAATACATAAAATACTACAGATAGATGGCGTCTACAGGTAGCTGCTTCTGCATTTGCATCTGTATGGACAATCCAGAAGTTTACATTGCTTGTGTTTTATTCCATCTGCTTTAGCATTTAAAGACCTAGGGAATAACCAATAGAATGTTAAAAAGTAAAAAATGTCTTGCTTTATATATTGCACTGCATTCTACTATGCTACTTGGGAAAACAAGGTTAAAATACAGAATATCCACATCTTGGAATCTTTTTTCATGACTTGATGCAGTCAAAAGGATGTTTTTGATTAAAGGCTGAAGCACAGCTTTCTGTGAAATGTTTTTTATTGCTGTTTCAGAAAAAAGTTATATCCTTAGTATCCCCAACACGTAGGCTTTCTAAGCTTTGAGGGAATATCCAGTGACCTAGCTGCTTCCTGAAAGAGCTTGGCTGAGCTTCTCACTGCATTTTTTTCACTCAGCTGGGGACTTTTCACTTGTCTCAGCGCACCTTAGAGTATGCCCACCAATAACACTACCTAAATTGAAAAACTTAAAAATAACAAAACCACACCTATCAAGAGAATTAGCTATATACCATTTATACAATAAAGTAAAAAAAACTGTGTTTTCTTAGGCATCTAAAGATAGTTTTTTATGTGTTATATGTTTTGTGGAGAATGTACATTCAGTAAAACAGCTATTTATCCAGCTATCTATACCTTATTTTATTATATGATAGAGATGTATAAGATCTCTACAGCAGTATTAAAAATTATGTTAAGAATAACAGTCCAAAATAATTTCAAATCTAAAAATTTAGATTGGTTGCATTATGGTGATCTTGGATGAATAAAAGGTAAATAATTATTGGTATTAAAAAAAATATTTGGTTTTCTTTTTTTTATATCTTCCTCACTTACTGAAAACATGAAACTGAATTAATCACCTGTTGTCTTTAATTTGGGATTGGAATACTAAATTTGGGATTAGAATACTAAATATATCCACAGAGAGAAACTTGGAAGAATATGTAGGAACCTATGAATATTCACTTGGCACCAGACAATGTTTCTGCCAAATTATACCTAGGAATGACTTAGTCACAGGTCAGAGAATAAGTATTGGCAAACTAAAACCAATTGCCAAAAAACCCCATGTATTGAAACCTGATACGAAAGAAAGTTTGCATATATGCATGGTGAGAAATCCAGTGATTAAAACAAATTACATCTCCATTCTCAGATTCCTTTCTGCTCTAAAAAAAATAGAATCATTCACAGAGAGAGGAAAATCTCACAGTACCTTTTAGTTGGAACAGCATCTAAATTATTACAAGAGGATTTAAATTCACTTGGAACTACAAATATTCCAAGCCCTGAAAATAACCAATAAAAAATGGAGCAGGAATAGTTGGACTTTGGGAGGAAAAACAAAACAAAACCAAAACCAAACAAACACAAACAAAAACCCCAAACCCAAACAAACAAGTAAAAACAAAATAAAACAAACACAAAACAAACAAACAAACAAAAAACCACACACACACACAAAAGAATAATCATACTTCTTTTTCACACTGGTGAAGACTGTGTGAACCCAGAAGCCTGTCTGATTTTTGTATCTGTTATATTTTGGCAAATACAAGATACTATCTCTCCATGTCAACCTCTCAACATTTAAGAGTAGGGAGAAGTTTCAGATTAAATTCCAGTGAATCTGAGAAACTCTAATTACTCTAATCATGGTAGTAATATCAAACAAACAAACAAACAAACAACAACAACAACAAAGGTTTCAAATGTTCCATGATCAAGACATTTATACTTCTTTCTCTGAACTGGAGTGAAAAATAAAAATTCGTTTTCCAGTCACTTACAGGCATTTACAAATACAGCAGATTAAAATAAATAGAAGGAGTGGGTTTGAGAAGGCACTGTAAGGAAATAAGAGAGAAAGGAAATTCTAATCCCTTCAACAGAAACACTGATTTCCTAGCATGCAGTTCTTATCCATGAAGTAAATGAGAACGTAATGCTTGCATTGACCAGAACCTGGAAATGTAAAAGGAAACTGTAATTGGTCTTTGTCTAGGACAATTGGTTTTAGCAACCTAGAGTTGAGGAAGCCATGGTATGTATGGCTACAGTACATTGCTGGGGGGTTGGAGAGTCTACAGAATTCAAGGTTTTTAAAACTGATTTAAGACTAAGTTTTTTTAAGACTAACTCATGGTTGTTCTGCTCTAGTGTTAGTGATAGTTGTGCTTTAAGTAGGAGACTGAGCTTGATGATCTCCAGTGGTTTCCTCCAAGTGGCAGTTCTATGATTCTGTTTCAGACTGCATCCTCTGACTTTATTATAGTTTCCTATATTATATAAGTAGATATACAACATGAGAAGAAGTGAAGAAAAAGGTAGCAAAATAACTAGATTGCTTTCTTCAGACTCAGTGAAATAAAGGCCAACATCATCTTCAAATGTCAGCTTTCCATGGGATTTTACTTCTTGTCATACTCAAGACTTTTAGCGATAATACAGCCCTAAAAATGCATTACTTTCAAATTAGGTGGAACCTCAGATTCATGTAAAATCCCTTTGATTTAGGCAGATTCCACACAGCTACAATCAGGCTGATTTTAAAACTACTGGATAGCTGGGAGCAGTACATTCAAGACACAGGACAGTCACACAACAGTGTGTACATCACCAGTGGTGGGTGCGTACAATCCACCTGACCTCTTGCTGCACACTTGTGCTACTTCACCTTGCCAAAAACTGCTTTTCCAGATACCTCACAGCCCTTGGAAAACAGTTTGAAAAAGAAAGGAAATACTCAGTTTCATGGTTTCCATTATGGACATGGCACTGACATTCATATGACACAGAAAAGCTCACATTATATAGGAAGATGGTGATTCTCACATTGACGGATCTTCAGAGATCTTTGAAACAGGGTTCTTATGACCTTTGCCTGGTGGACTGAAGCCTCACTACAGTGCTGCCTGTACTGCAACAGGGAGGACCAAGGATTTGGTGACAATGTTAGCATGATTCTCAGCCTTGCATCACTTCACTGTATTTGTTTAGAATGATTACACCAAGGAAGTAAAATCCTTATATTTTTCTGGAATTAAAAAAAAAAAAAGCTAAACAAGCACTTTTAGAAGACAAGATGAGCAGTTACAGATTTGGGATTATCAGGCATTCTGGATAAAACAAGAGGCTAGAAATGATAATGTTTTCTATGTTGGCTTTTGGGATATCTAAATGACACTGGAGATGGTGGAGAATTAAAAGAGAATGAAGGACAATTAAAGCTCTTCTGGCTTCCTCATCCCTGGACTGCAAGTCCTGTCTCTAACTGCCAGTATCCCAAATATTTATCTCAAATGCAAGTGTTTAGAAACATGAAGCTGAAAAGTGAGTTCTGACATAAGCATACATTGTGGATGCACATATGTGTATGTATTGTGGTACAGACTATGCAGCACATTTTTTAATGATCACTGCAGAATCATATTAGTCTCTTTGTTTAATTTATCTCTGATTATACTTCTTCCACACGTAAGTTTGTTCTATGAACATTCAGTTTTCTTTCTCCATTTGCTGCATATACTTTTCAGCTGTAGTTTAGACACTGATTGATGTTTTAAAAGTGTGTCCTTTTGCCTTATTTCTCCCACCTTTGTCTCTATTGCATCTCGCTTCATCAACCCTGCATAAAAAGGAAGGAAAACGTGCCAAATACTGCACATTTGATATCTGAAGTGTACCTGTTGACCTTTGACTGGGATGGATATTTTAATCCCACACTCGAAAATTACCCTTCAAAAGACTTGAATTCAAATTGCCAACATGATATGTCATCTTCTAATTTAATGTGACTGGAATGATAACATTTGCTTTGATGTGCAATGTAATCCAGTGTGACTGATCAGATGCAACCTGCTGTAACACTGCAAAGGGCAATGCATCATGGTCAGAAATTAAAACCATCCTATTTTCTGGAAGTTGTATTAAAAGGAATCTACCTGAATTTTACATACTACAGGATTTTTCAAGAGCTTTTTAACCCTACAGTGACAAACGCCTTAGCTAACTTACTCATTTTCCTTGTCTCTTGAGTCTGACTAGTTATTGCTATAGCATCTGCATTTTGGCTATTTTTCTGTTAAGAAATAGGCAAATCTCAAAACACTGCAGTATGTATAGCAATGGGATTTAAATTATATTAGACTATTTTGCTCAGAAAGAATACAATTTGCAGCTTTTAATCTCACTGTCTCTCTAGCTGCTTGCAGTAGTTACTTCCAATGTAGAAGTACAATGCAGAAAATACTTCTTTGTGGTCTGAGGTGCAGCTCCAGGTGCAGGAGAAAGCAGCACCCAGCAGCACCAGAAATCAGCAGCTGTTTATTTTTCCTCTCCTGTTACTTCAGATCAGAGCCCTTTTGAGGAAGACTTTACAGAATGCAGTGTCTCCCCATGTAATCTCATAAATTACTTGCAAACTTCAAAGCAAGTCTCATCCACAGAATTAGGAATTAATTTCATAACAGAAAACTGTAATTAAAAAAAATGGAGGAACGGGTAAAGCATATGAGATCACTACCTGGGTGAAGAAGGTGGAGCAAAACAAAAAGAGATCATCTTACTCTTCAGCATAATTATGTAAAATGATCTTGTAATATTGTTTCCTGTAACAACAGATTTGAAGTAAACATCTGTTGATATGCAAAATAGTAATGCTCAGTATTTCTCAAGAGGCATGCAGCAGGCCAGGATATTGAACAGAGGCAAGTACTGCTGTGAAACCATGAGTGTAAAGTTGTGATACACTGATGTCTGTCGCTGGTCATCATATCTATCTGCAGAGGTGAGCATCTCAGGAAGGATATTTCTTTCTGTAATGTATGGACGCTTCATATCAGCCCTGATCTTATTTTATTTTACTTAAGTTAAATAGACTGTCAAGCACAGTTTCTTCTTTCTGAGTAGGAAAGAAATGTAGACATGCTGAAATAGAAAATAGTACGTTTTAAAAATAGATGGCAGTTGGAGACTTCTATTTCCTTTACAAACTCAAATAGTTAAACCTAATTCTTTGCTTTCTGCCCAAAGAGCATTAGAGGAACGCACTTCTACTTTTCCCAGGTCCAGTGTACTTCTGCTTCATTGAGGTTAGAAATTCATAAAGGGGAGGATAGACATTATGTGAACACAATGTTCCTGTTCTTGCAAAGGCAAGAAGATGTTTTAAAGTATTTAAAGTATTTACTTGGTCTTCTGATGCAATAGGAATTGCAACAGGTTTTTCTCATTGGGGGTGGGATGAGAAAAATCAGTGAAACTTATGGAAAAAATAATTTTCTCATTTAAAGATTTTCATTAAATCCCTGAATAAAAGTGATAATGAATTTCTAAAAAATAAAATTACAACCCTCACTTGATAAAGATATCCCCATGATTGGCAAGTAATTCTGCCACTTTTTAGGGTTAAGAGCATTATGCTAATATCTGACTACATCCCTGGAGATATTCAAGGTGAGGCTTGACGAGGGTCTGAGTAACCTGATCTACTTGAAGATGTTCCCGTACACTGGATGGGGGTTGGACTAGATGACCTTTAGAGGTCCCTTCTGGCCAAAACCATTCTATGATTCTACATCTAGAAAATGTACTCTGATTTGACAGCTCACTTCCCATAAATGTAATCTCTTAAAATGGTTCTCCTTTTGAGTTAAATCTCCAACATGATATGCCATTTTCTAATATGAGGTAACTAGAATGACAACACAGACATCCAGATGTGAAACATAGTCTGACATGACTGACCAGATACAATATTCCATGACACAGAACAGGACAATGTATTTCACTTGAAATTTTAACCTAAATTGGTTTTTTCTGGAAAACTGCAACAAAAAAGACAACCTATATCCCACCTTGCTGGATTGCTGAAGGTTTTCGGGTTGTATTTTTTCTGTCATCATGTTGGTAGAGCCTGCTAATGTGGTAAGGACCCATCTACCTTCTACATCCAAAGAGGAAGTGATTTTCTTTTTTCCTAACTTGTACTGAAAAGCAAGTTACAAAGCCTTTTCCCCAAATGCCCACAAAGTCATCCTTACACGTGTATCCTTGCTGGATGACACCCAAGCTGCCTTCCCCTTTTCATTCACTCTAATTCATCAATATTTATCCTGACCATGTTGTGCCTGCAATTGCAAGTGCAGTTATAATGCTGTGATTGTCACTGTACCAAACAGTAAACAGATATTGCAGCTGAACATATGCATATGGAATGAGTGTATTCTCACTTCTGTATTGTACCCAGAATTTTACACGTTACCACTAATACTATTAGTGTTAATGGAAAAGTGCCAAGATGTCAAACCATTTTCTACAAACTTGTATTAATACCAGATGTCTAGGAATAAGTATTAAGAAGTTTATTCTGTATTTCGTATTGGATTTCTGTCAACTTACATTTCTCTTTACCTAAATCAGGAAAAAAATAATTTAAAAGAAAACACACTTCAAGCAGGTTCTGAAAATTTGGTAAGATTTTGCTATGAACATGTCTTTTAATTCTCATAAATTTCTCCTCTCTTTTCCACAAGAAGGCCCATGCCTTTAGATCTACTCTTTTGTATAGTGGGGAAAGGAGAAAGCAGCCCACATGCCCTTTTAATAAAATATAATCACTCCATGCAGAATTCTGCATGCTTTTCAAAAAAATATATGTTTAGGACCTTTTCCTCTGAAAGGCCTTTAAAAGAGTAATTTTAATGACTTTGAAGTAGAACCCAACTATAAGCACTGCTGTAAGAAGAGCAGCTAGAGGGTTTAACTGAATAGAGTTTCTGAAATAAAGAAAATACAGAAAAAAATAGAGAAAGGTAAAGTATTCTGGAGTAGAAGAACCAGACTGAGTTTCAACCTGGACTAAGCTTGAAAGAATCTTTAAATCAAAGAGAAGGCTGGATTGAGAAAACTAAGAACTGACAAGAGTGGAATGAAAGGATAATGCTCTACTGTATGATTTTTTTACAGATAGGTAAATGCAATGTTTGGAGTACCCTCTTTTTTTAAGACCCATACATAATAAATTCAAATTTAGTGGTATAGAAATAGTTTTTAAGTCCTGTTGATTTGCTGAATTGTGAATTTAGAAAAGGTACAATTCTGACCAATAAAAATATATTTTAAAACCAGTATTACATTTAAATATCTATCAATAAATATCTATTAAAAAAAATTAAGTGGTTTTAATAGAAGAATAAAAATGAAACAAAATATTTGTTAATCAGAAAAATTCTCTTCCACTTTTATTCAACCAACAAACAGAAGAGGCTGTCAGTTGCCCAACCTTACCTCTAAACACCAAAGCTCAGAAAGATAAAGCAAGGAAAAAAAACCAGAAAGCTTTGCACTCCTTCACAAAATTGCACACATTTATATTTCAAAAGAATCACTGCCTTCTAATAATTCAAAGCACCATTATAACTTTTCCCTCTTCTGTAAATTGCTTCCTCTTAATGGCAAGCCTCATTTATCAATATTTTCGTTTTTACTGTAGCGATGCTACAGAATCTAAAAGAAGAAAGGCAAAGAAAAAGAGAAGAATAGAGTGAAACAGAATTAAAATCCTGACAACTGTATAATAAACAAGAACATAGTAGATACAAATGATGCATTGTTGCACTGAATTTGAAAATTCCTCTTTCTGAAAAATGTAAAAAATATCAGGTAGCTTATTAAGAAATGCAGTATCATTTCTAGTTGTTTGCCTCATTTGTACATTATTAACTACCTATTTTGTGAAGAATGGAAATGGAATTTAACTGATGATAAAATCTTATCTAAACTAACATAATCACAACAAAAGTCATTTGACATCAGTACATATAGCTGGAAATAGAAGAAGCAATAATACTAACATAAGGCACCATGGTGATAGGAACATTATATGAGCCTGTACAGAATGAGGCTTCTCATTCAGTCTTCTCATTCTCATTCTCAGCAGCAACCTGTTGGCAGAGAAGATGGGAAAAAAAGGACTTATCCCTTTTTGAGCTTCTTTATAATCTTCCTGCTCCTAAAGGAACAAATCTTTTCTCAAGGAGCTTAAAGGTGAAGTAATAGTAAATTGCTTACAGTTTTGCCCAGCTTACTTTTCTAGGAGGGTGATTGTGTTCCAAAACAGGAGTCCATGACACACAACAAAATGTGTTCCATCCTCTTTAGCAGCATATAACCATACTTGTGCACACTACCCAGTATCTTTTAGAACGTCGGGGGTTTTCTTCAGCTAAACAGATTTCCTTACACTTTGTTTGTGACATGAAATAATTTCACCCATTCTTGGTGGAGATGGAAGCAGTCAACAGACAAAAAGCACTCTTAATAAAAGCTTCAATAGCTGTCAGGAGGAAATTTTGTCAGACAGGTTCTTGCAAATACCTGTTTTATAAAAGCAAGCCAAAAAAATTAAAAAGTTTGTTTGTTATATATTTTTAAAACACATCATATTTTCATAATGCTGCTTATTTTAAACTCTTACCATATGGTCTGCAAGCAACGAACGCATATGGTTCACATAACAATACCATATGTCTGATAATATTTTGCTGTATATTACAGCAATAACAAACATTCTTAAATTGTAGAGGGATTTAATTTAAATTATGTTTTCTCTTCATTTTTTCCATTTATAAACACTTCTCATGACATTTCTGAAGAAGCCTATAAATCCCCAAAACAGCTTAATATCTCAAACTAAAGATTTAAGGAGTATTTTATGGCTAAAACCGTGCATTCATCACTGTGAAGAAAAAAAAAAAAAGAAAAAAAAAAAGACTGCTGTCCTTTGATAAAACAGGGACCCCCCCCCCCCAAAAAAAAAAAAAAAAAAAAAAAAGAAAAAAACAAATAATTATGCATGTAAGAAGTTTTTGGTGGGGGGTTTTTTTTTTAGTTATTTGCCACTGTCTCAGCCCAAATACTGGGTATCTGAAATCTGTAGGGTTTTTTAATTTTTTTTTTTTTCTATCATGTTTCATTCTTTATTGAATCCACAAGGAAATGAGAGATGAAACACAAGGAAGTATGTATGAGACTCATCTGCATCTGCATTTTTTTTGCTTATGCTACTGTACAGCTATCCTGGTCAGAGTCAAGTACCACCATGTTAGGTATTCCCTCCTATGGGATACTTATCCCACATACAGGGGTGAAAGACAGAAGTCCCTCAACATGGAAGCTCATGGAAGGGAAGAAAATGCAATGTCTTTTTTTCACTTTGCAGTGACTTACTTGATGGCCAAACACTGCAGGAAGGGGGGGGGGGGGGAAATTACCTCATATTAAGGGGTGGGGATACCGGGGATTTGGAAAAGGACCATTTGCCAGGGAGGGAAAAAGGGAAG
>JANIJG010009228.1:45821-68145 GCA_024611175.1 Megaceryle torquata | reverse complement strand
AGTGAGAAGGAAGTGTTTTGTATTTTGGTGGTAGGGGGGAGTAGGATGGGGGGGGGAGGGGGGGGGGGGGGGGGGGGGGGGTGAAAATTACCTCATTATTAAGAGTAGAGATACCAGTGAATTTGAAAAAGGACATGTGACATGGCAGGAAATAAGGAAGAATTACAGCTGTGTCTGGAGGAAACTTTAACCATGGTAGATACAGGGAGGTTAGTTTTCCAAATCAGAACTGATGAAGCCTTTGCTGAGAATGTTACTGGCTTGTGTACATCTAGAAGGTGATGCAGGAAGAAGAATTCATAAGTTTGGAGATAACTAGAATGCCCAGTGATTTCAACAGAGTCAGAAAAGGGAGAAGTACCAGATAACACACTTGAAGATCTCAGTGACACGGACAGTCATGCAGCTGTCAGCAGTTGCAGTGACCTGAGATACATGAAAACATCAAAAAGGGAGAATCCCAAATTCCTTTTTTGGGTTTAAGGAACTACAAATCAAACAGAAGTAAAAAAAAAAAAGTATATATATTGGTTTTCACAGAAAAGAAGGTGAACTAAAGCTGCTTAGAGACTTCTTGTAGTCTCCTACTGTGGTGATGCAGCTCCTTGTCACCTCCTACTGAGCATGTTATTTACCAAGTACTTCCACCAAATGAAAAGAACAACTTAGCTCTTACAGAAGCAGTATGACCTAGATTAAAAAGAATAGGTCTTTCATAAACCCCTAGCCTCCTGTAACATCGAGAAAGAAGCTACATATAAAAAAATAGTAATTTCATTTACATGGAGAAATTAAAAAAGGCACAGCTAGGTGCATAGAAGAACTAAGCATTGCTCTATTTACAGCTGCTTAATTACTGTCAAAGCAATTTTATGCCCCACCATCAAAAGGCAGGAGTGAAAAGAAAATTCCCTCTTTTCCTAACACCTACTGCTTAATCTGTAGTTCTTATTCTGTCAACATCTTGTTAGGTAGAATCAAAGCAATGGAAAGCAAAATGGGTCCTTGATGTCTTGATCATTTATATTAGCTGATAAATAATAGTAATACCACCCAGTTCTTCAGGCTGGTGCTTAAACTGGTAATTGCCCTCTGGAAGTAACAGCATTAGTTTTGACATACAGCTGTGCCTGCAGTCTGGGTAACTAGCCAATTTGATGACTGAAGAGTGATGGAAATATGCTTTTAAATCTCTTTGAGGTCATTGTCCTTTCAGTAGATCTCATAACCAAAACACAAAGGAAGCAGAATTGAAATCTGGTGGCATACTTAATATATCTGCAAATTTCAGTCAGAATAGTCTGGAAAGCTATGACACTTGTGGCAGAAAGCCACATGTGTAATACAACTGTGGTGAAATTATGATGTGTTTTAAAGCAGTATTGTGGAAGAATTGTCAATAACACTCTTTTGACCAAATCCTTTAATTTTTTTATAGCAATTATTAAGGCACATACACAACAATAATTGTATTACTAGTATGTTAGCTATAGTTAAAGATTTTCTTGAATTTTAGTAAAGTGGGTAGATTTTAGATAAATATAGTTCCTGATCCAGATTATCTAAACTCTAAGACAGTGGTTATCTGTTGCCACCATTCTGCACACAGAGTCCTTGTTTTAAATGTATTGGAATGGTACTTGAGCCTAGTATAAGTTTTTATTTTCATAGCACTGACAATATGATCTTTATATTTCTGTCCATAGGATTTTTTAGTTTTTATACCTCTACCAAATTCTTTGTGTTTTTCCTACTGAATCCCGAGATTGATGTAGTAATGAAAAGAAAATTTTCTGTCTTGAGAAAATACAAGGGTGTATTAGATGCCACAGGCAATAACCATAGCCAGGAAATCATCTAACAAATAACAAGCCAAGACAAAAACCAGTTCTCCCTTACAGATTTGTTATGTCCATAGAAAAATTAAAACACGGCTCAGAAGTTTACAGAGATATAGAAATCAATGCAATGTTTCTGAAGGAAGAAGAATAACTTAACTCCTTAGTTTAAAACTCATTTTAATTGGTACACTGTCCATATCACACGTAGATAAATAGCTCATGTAGTAAACAAATACATTCTTTCTGTTTTCCTTCACTACCTTGAAAGACAGCTTAGTTCATATTTCTCCCTTTTACAGGGAGGTTGTTTTTTTTTCCCCGGCCAGAAGTCAAAAGCTCCTATGTCCTTCGTAAAGTCTTAGTTAACATGTAGAGATAAGATGGGAAAGTTGATATGGTAGCATTTCATAGCATTTTCCATGACTAGGACTTTCTATATGTCCCTGTCATTAAGGGAAAACTTCAAATTTTCTTCTTTTCTTCAAAGTCTGATCCCTTTCAGCAGGACTTCTCTAGATAGGACTGAATTCACGTTCACATTTCTGAATTCAGATTTTGCATCAGCACCTGTTATATCCCAATTAGCTTATTGAAGTTGTCTAAGAAATACTGGAAATGCGAGTTCCTTCACATAACCTTAATTAAATTTTCAGGTTTAAACTTGTGTTTGTTCTGGAGGATAGTTGAAGGTTTGTGCTTTTTCCTTGTCAGGACTCAACATGAAATATGTATTTTAAAAAATAGTATCAGTATAGTATCTGTATCAGTTACACTGAAAGAAGTTTTGTTTTAAACTTACTGGAGTGGATGAGAGAAGTTAGAAATGTCATTGACTTTCTGAAATACTCACAGAAGTTATGCAAAAGTAGCCTAGCATAAAAACATATACATAAAAAAGTACTGATGATGTGGTGTTTGGTTTTATATTATAATGACAACTGTCACATAAGGTGATAGGACTTTTTCAGTGCTACGTAACACAGTGATATCAGTCAACTTACCTTAGAAAAGGTTTTCTGAAGCATAATGGAGGGGAATACATGCATTTGAGAAAATGTATTTAATTTGTAGACATCACAATTATTTACCTGCTTGTAGGAGTGATGCTATGATTTCTTTGACCTTTTAATTCATGTTATTTTTCTAAGTAACACCAGAAAAATGACTAGTAGAGCCCTTATCCAGGTAACTTTTTTATTAACTTAATTTCCCTTTCCTTGAATAATGAGTGCAGGCTAAAGATGAAGTAGTTCAGATTATGTTGTTAAAAGATGGCTTTAATCTAAAGAGACAGACTATTTAGTCATTGTCTGATTCATTAGCAGCAGTATTTTCATTCTAATGCTCTCCTTCAACGTAGTAGTAAATCTTGCAAGGTTAACTTTTAAATGCTAGGTAATAGACTGTCATCAGTTTTCAGTAGCAGTCCAAAGCTCATGTTTAGTAATGACTTTTGTCATTTTAGTATCAATTCTATGTTTTCACAGATAATTAAAGTACCTGGTTATTAAACAGATTTAGCATAACTTTGCTGATATTTAGTGATAGAGCCTATTTGTTTTTACACGCATTCATGCTGAAAACAGTTTGCAGTGGCAAGAGATGATTAATCATTAAGATCAGCATTTAATGTGGCAACAGTATATGAAAAGTTTCTCTAAGGATGCAATTTTAAAAGCCAGAGAATCGATCCAAAGTCACTAAAAGGAACACAGACTCTGCTCTGCTTGCTGTTCAGGTTCCTGCTGTGCTAGTGTCTCCAGTGAAGCCCTGCTCTGAGAGTGCTTTGGCTTGAATGCTTGAACATGCTGAGCAACTGTGTTCATGTGCGGTGATTCACATTGAAGCTGCTTGGCCTGGAACCATATGTCTGAGGGAAATGGAAGCATTTCACTACAAATATGGTGATACTATTTCAGGGATCATTTGTAACAAAGCATTAGGTTAGGTCAGTTTGCTGTTGATCTACTGTCTGTAGCTTCTGTAGAAGTTCCTGTCTTTATTTTGTCATACCAAAAGCTGATTAGCTTCCTGATAGAAAAAGTTTATGCACAACCATCCCATTTTGTGCTTCAAGTGATTTTCCTGTTAGTCATAAGCTCTATACTCTCTGAGGTTGCTAGTAGTCATTTGTACGAACAGTAATAAGTTTTCCTTTCAGCAAAGGACTTCCATAGCTCTGCAGAGGAACCTCTAATTCATGCAGAAGAACAATCTCTTGCATATAATACAGTATTGATGACAATAAGATCACGGACTCCAGACTCTGGCTCCTGCCCTTTACTATTTGCCCTTACAAGTAAATGCTGTAGTCACTTCAATGACAGATTTCCCCCACATCTCTTTAACATTTACAAACTGCAAGTGAAGGACCAATTTGGGGTAGGGGAAAGAGCACATAGGTGTGCTGGACTTACTTCTTATTCATGTGGCAATACTACTCTGTAAGATGTGCCAGCTTCACTGATATTTCTGATATGTCTGTACACTTACATAAAAAGGAATTTTTAACAAAACCTAAAGCCCAATAAATGTTCATACACAGTCATCTTTCCTACAGCGTGGGCTTTTTTGATGATTTGTTTTGTTTTGTTTTGTTTTGTTCTTTTTTAATAATTCAATTGATGTAACTGTAAAAGGTGACTTAAAGGACCTATGGTTTTAAACTATTGTGATGGGTTGACCCGGGTTTGCTGCCAGACACCCATCCAGTTGCTCTCATGACCCTCCAGGACAGGTTGAAAAATGTTGTTGGTGAAGATAAAGACAGGGAGATTTCTTACAAGTTACCATCACAGGTAAAACACACTTGATTTGGGGAAAATTAATTTAATTTATTGCCAGTTTTAAATAGACTGTGATGGTGAGAAACAAAGGAAAATTGGAAAACAACTTCCTCCAACCTCTCCCTTCATCCCAAGTTCAACTTCATTCCTTCATTCCCAATTCTTCTACCTCCTCCCTCCCCAAGCATCTCAGGAAGAATGAGGATTCGAGGTCTGTGATCAGTTCATAACACTTTGCCTCTGCTGCTCCTTCCTCATCATGATTTTCTCCTGCTCCAGTGTGTGGTCTGCTCCATAGAATACAGTCCTTCACTAACTGCTCCATTATGGGTCCTTCCTGTGGGTTGCAGATCTTCAAGAACAGTTTCAATGTGGGCTCTCTCCATGGGTTGCAGTCCATCAGAAATAGAGGGGTCTAGCTTGGGTCCCTTACAGGCCGCAGTTTCTGCCTGGAGCCTGCTCCAGTGTGGGCTGTCCATGGGCTGCAGCTTCCTTCAGGGCACACCCACCTGTTTCATCATGGAGTCCTCCATGGGCTGCATTGTGGACATCTATGCCACTGGGGTCATCCGTAGGCTACTGGGGAACAGCCTGCTTCTCCGTGATCTATTCCTCAGGCTGCAGGGAAATTTGTTCTCCAGTGCCTGAAGAACCTCCTCCCCCTCCTTCTTCACTGACCTTGATGTCTGCATAATTATTTTTCTCACATTTTCCTCAGTCTGTCACAGCTGCCACGTGGTGTTTTTCACCCTTTCTTAAATATGATGTCACAGAGAAACCTCAGCTGTGCCCTGTAGCAGGCTTCTTTTGAGCTGTTGGAACAGGCTGGGTCCAGCACAGGACAGACTTTGGTCTCTTTGCACTGGGGTCAGTTTTGCAGCCTTCTCTTACTCCAAAACCTTGCCATGTAAGTCTAATACAACTATTTTTGGTTTTCAAAGAAATTTCAAAATAATACAACTAAGCAATAAATCTGTAAATTATAATCCTACAATCATTCTCATCAAACAGGAAGACAAAATATGTTTAGATGTATGGACAATGTACTTAAAATTAGCCTTTTTTTTTTTTACTTTATCCTGTTAAGCCTCTTTTATTTCACAATTGACCTCTAAACTAACCTTATGAATACTTTTATCACTTACTCAATTTCTTCAGAAATTTCAAATATTCTTTCTTTTTCATAACAATTCTGTTAAATTCAGGTATTTATTTTGATACCACCCTTATCTTTTAAAGATACTGACATTTAAATTATTTTAGTGCTGGCTTCTTCATTAATAGTTTTTCCTGATGATGGCTTAAAATTGTATTTCTGCTTCTAGAAGTGATTATACTTTCTTCTTAATGATATATTAACAAATAAAAACCTTACTTTACTGTATCCAATTATTACCTACAAGAGTTCAGTGATAAACTTACCTTCAACATTATTCTTTGATGTCTGCCAACTTTTATGCAAATGTAGCTCTGTAAGAACATCGGCAAATTACGGATTATTTGCTGAAATTTTAGAAATAATTTTATTACCTGTTATCTATTATTATTCTGAAATACAAATCAGCAAGAAAAGTATTGTGCTGATTTTTTTTTTTTTCAAAATGAAATTGTAAAGAGAATAAAACTGCAAAATCAAGAATGAAAACCACTATATTTTTCAAACTTTCAGCTGTTATACATAAGTCCTTTTAGGAAGAGTATTTTACATCCTGCAATTTGTACAATTTGGAGCTGCTCCTCATTTAAGTTCATAACAAATTTTGCATGTGACTCATCCTCTCAATTCCAAAAATAAATCTTCCTTTTTCCTGCAATTTTGTGTAATTGGCCTCTGATAAGAGTAAAAGAATTATGCAAACATTTGATATGCATTAAGGCAGCTGTTTGAGACGTGATTTCAAAAAATGGCTCGTATTTCAGTTCTGAAAGAGTAACACGTCTTTGTCATGATGCATTTTTAAAGGAAAGCTAAGCCTAAAAGCTCAGAACTTACTCTAGTTAAACAAAATTTTGTAAAATTGGGTACTGATACATTGCACATTGAAAAATACAAAAATATTTTATTGCGTGAGTTTTGAATTAAACTGTATGTTGATTTATACTGAACTATGTCAGCTGTACAACTATAAAAGTAGTGTCCTCAGCCATACATAGTTCTATTACAAAAATGTAACTGCTACAAAATCCGTATATTTCCATCAAAACAGAAACAAAGAATTCTATCAAAATTGTAAAGGATTCCACAGAAAATAAATCTCAGTGACAGAAAAAAATATCTTTTCTCAAGGGGTTATACTATTACAATGGAAGAAAATGCTTTTTTTTGAAACTACATTTTACTTGTATAGTATCTCCAATGTAATTTAGATATTAAAAAAAAATTACATTGTTTTGGTTCCTTTGATCCATTACATGTATTTATTTACTGTTTGAGCCAACAAACCAAAAAATCAGTCTTTTGCACAGGTCTAGTTAATATGCTTTCCTGGACCTTCCAACAAAGCTGTGTATAAACAGGAAATACAAATTCAATTTATAACCACAATGATGATATGAAAGAATACAATTATTTAAATTGAACAAAAATAATTGTCTGCTGAGTTCATACAACAAAAATAGATAGAAAGCAACTTATCTGATTGCTTATTACTGAACTGAGTGTGGATATAGAAGCAAACAGTAAAAAGCTGCTCTTCAATTCCATCATTTTTATTGTATTTGAATTGAAATAGATATCTGACTTTTCAGTAATGTATACACTTGAAGAATTAAAGAGCTTGTGTTATATAAGGCACGCTTTATTAAAGCTTCCCAGAAACATTAAGAGTTTTCTTAAAATTTTTCTTTCCTACATATAACTTATGACTCAGACAGACCACATTATGTATCAGATAAAACACATGAAGGCAGATAAACTGCACTGTGGCATTTTGGGGTTTCCATAGATAATTGTTTAGAAGTTAAGAAATGCCAAAATTACATACAACCTTAAGTGATCATGAGCACATCTTCTATTCATTATTTTACACTCTTTAGCCTCCTGATCACATAATAATGTTTTAAGATTCCTCTTTAATTTTGTGCATAGGGTGGATAGCTTTCATTTCATAATATTCAATGCTATTCTTTGTGGTTTTTTAGCTTTTTGTAGTGTCTGTCTGTAATTCTTATTTCATGGAGCCAACTCAAACTCAGAAGACAGATTTATTAATTTCTATGGGAACTTCTCTGTTCCATTCAGAAAAGTATTCTAGAACTCTTCACAATTACTATTCAGTTATTGAATTTATGTCCAAAATGCTCCCCTGAAAAAAAAAAGTATCATTATGTCTGTTTTTCAGGTGCAGAAATTAGTTGTGGGGACATATGTTAGCCAGAAATACATACCTGGATGTCCAGTTGTTAGAAATTGATTTTCCAGTACAAATACCATGTTATATTCAAATTGCAGTTGTTGTACCATGGAGTTTGAACATTCTTATAAATGTGGCAGAAGAGTCCTCAGAAAATGCCAGAAATACAAAAAAATCACTTTGTTGCATGATGTTAGCATTCACTTTTATCACAGCAGAATCTGTCAGATGTTAGTAAAAATAACGAGCCCATCTGAAACCTCTAGCTTAGGTTTTTCTTAACCCATAGATTCCTAGAAAGTAAAATGTCATCCCGTTTCTCTTTGTAATTTTCCATGCTTCTAATGCTCTCTCCAAATAACCACTACTGACCACGTTTAGAGATGAAATGTGGATTAACTAATTTTAACCATTATTGTCTCTCCTTTGAGCTGATAGAAGTAATTGATTGTCTACTGTGATCTTCACTAGTGTCTCATGTAGAGAGAAATGAGATATTTTGCCGCTGTTTTTCATAATAGTTCTGACTGAAAAACAAAGGTGGGATTAGGAAACAGTTTTCTTGTGGTCTTTTAAGGAATGTAGGCTGTAATAAAAACAGACTTTTTACTCTATTCTTCCCAATTACATTATCACTAACTCTGTCTCTGACTGCCTTTGCTGACTTCTGCTTCACTGTACTATAGCAACCCTTCCTACTTATGCATTCCCAGAACCCTAGCCAAGATGTTCATCACATATACAGCACCAGCAGACCCTCAGCACCTTTCTCTAGAACTGCCTGTCCCTGTTCCAGTATTTTCCCCCATCTCCATGTTCACAGGTTCTTCCTTTCAATTTCTGTAGCCTCAGTACAACTCTTCCTTTGCTCCTAGTTTCTTTGTTCCTTTCATCTTGTCTTCCTCACCCAGTCAGGGAATATTCAGTGGTGTCCAGCATTGAGCTTGGTGCCTTTTCTAGCACTAGGTTGAGGCAAGGTTACCATGAAAAAAACTCTTCAGAGAACTGTGAAAGATCCCTCTGTCAAATTCTTGCAAACTACACTTTTGTGGTTAATTGGATAGCTGTTATACAAGTTCAGACAGATTTCCCTGTGACAGAAAAGGCACATACTACACATGCAATTTTCAAGTTCAAGGCATGGGTTTGCTTAAACTCTAATCAAAGAAAAGATCACTAAAATTTTTTTAGTGTGGACAAGCCAACAGATTTTTTTACTGGTATCATTCTTGGAAAGAGCTAAGCCATTTTGCTTGGCAAAATCCAAACAAATTCACTTTGTAGCAGGCACTCAGCATGAGAAATTTCAGTCTGACTGGTTAGCCTGGCAAAGTCTTAAGCGCATGAACACAAAAAGTTGTAGTAGGAGGCATTGGCTCCTTAATGACACACATTCTTACAGAGCGCGAGGCAAATAGACTCTCCTTCATCTTTTTGATTTCAGTCACATTTTCCTCGAACTTTTCTGTTATTCTTAACCGCTGTTTCAAATTATAGATTTTCTCTTTCCTTCAAGAATTGCCAGAGTCTAAGGAAGAGAAAATGCTGAATCTATACTGGAACATATGTTGAATTCTGAATAGTTTTTGGTTTTTTTCTATTTTCAACACAGTTTTCTCATACAGACTAGAGATCAGCCCAAACAAAGCTTAGATTTCAGTTACTGAAGTGTAATTTGACAAAAATGTATAAAGTCTGCTAGGATTCCTTCTATTTATATTGAGAAAGGGAAATAATTTTTCCCCCTCTCTTCCTTCTTCCCCCATCTTGTCAAAAATCCTTGCTATGACTGTTCAAAATAATAAATGCATATAACAGTGGTAGGTAAAAATGTGCTGCTATGTTATTTTTTAATGTAAGTCCTAGGTGTTGAAACTAATCTAGATTTGTATCTCTAGTAAAAGAAATTACTCTCCTATATGTGAATATGCAGTTCTTGAATTCTCAGATAATTTTAACTTTTTGCAATCTTGAGTCACTAAATCTGCATTTGCATTTGGCATTCAGGGCCCTTTTATTATATATGGTACAATTATATGGCATATTCAATAAAGATTCATAAGAGGAAACACTGCACATGGCTGGATACAGATAGCAGAAGAATGCTTACACCACATAGAAGGTCCCCAACTATCCTACAGGTGAGGATTCTGAATGCTGTCCACTTTCTCCCCAACTCAAAGATCTTTGTCTCCAGAACATTTATGATACCTGTTGCAGTATCTTGCCAGATCTGTTCCAAAACATATGGATGGAAGCTTTTAAATGAGCTTAAAACTGAATGTGACAAAAGCTCAAAACAGTCATCTTGTAATAAGAGGCCTGACAAATGAGTAGAAAGACAGTGGTGTCAGGCTAGAATATGTACTTGCTTTTTGATGAAGTCTAAAATAGACTTCTCTTCTCTTGAGTTTACCTGCAGTATAATACACTGAAAAATGTATTTCTGTCATTTCACTTCTCTATCACAAAACTATTCCAAGAAGCACAAGTAGGATAGCAAATTTATTTTAGAAGATTCACCTTTCAAATACATCATGGAAATAGGAGTGAAAATAATTCCTGCAAATTAATAAGAATCAAGACATCTCCCTGGTAATGGGAAATGAGGTGAACTTTTGCAGTGCATTATATAATAAAGATAAATTTTGATAGTTTTCCGAGGAAACAAAGTAATAACACAATTGACTTAATTGGGATGACAAATGGTAACTAAGGTGATTGTACTGGTATAAATCAATTAATAGAATCAGTGTTTAAACATAAAATAGTAATAGTTATATTCTGGAGCTATTTCAGATTTCTGTGGCATACATATGTTTACATCTGTAATGAGAGCTTGCAGGTATTTATTACTGTATGAACCTTATTCTCAAACTCAAATGGGACCCAGATGTCTTACATTTTTCTGAACATATTTTAATTTACTTTTTAGAATAAAAAGTAAGCCTGTCTCAATTTTCCTCTAGCATTTTTGTAAATAATTCAGTGAGAAAAATGAGTTTAACTGTTTTAAGAGGATAAACAGACTGTTTCAGGAGTAGCGGTAATTAAGAAAAGCAATAGACAGAGATGCAAACACAAGAATCTGCTGGGATGATATAGACAACAAATCCTCTGTAAGTCCCTGGCCAACATAGACACAGGTAGCAAAAAATGTGAAAGTGAAAACAATCTTGATGAGGTAGATAAAAAGGCATGTGTCAGTTTCAAATGAAAGGGTCTTCATGAGGAGGATGCCAGTTGGAACAGGAACAGAATCCATCAACTCTGAACCTGAAGATTGAGACTGAGAAATGAAGTTTCTGCTTGTTTAGTTATACTCAGGATTGGATTTCTTTTCATCTTCAGGATTTCTTTTGTATTGCTGAAAACACTGAAGGCCTTATTAACCTTTGTAAGGCTTTGTCTGGAAAGTAGCATGGTCAAAGAAGCTACTTGATAATCTGTTGGTAGAAATAAAAGTTAGGAGAAATGATTCAAAGAGATCTATGGTCACATTTGGTTGCTGACACAGTCTGAATTACAATACCTCTCCACAGAAGGAGGAAAAAGGAAGATATCTTTTTTTTTGATTCAGAGTACAGCGATTCATTCAACATATATTACTAATATTTATATAGATACCAAAAAAATCTGAAATGGAATTTGGAAGCCCAGCAATTTTCTTCAAAAATTCTTCATGTACATAACAAAGTGGTGTAATTAGTGCTTTGGGGACCCCATTTCTCAGAAATAGTTATATGTCTTGCCACATCTAGCAGTTCACTTTTTAGAAATCTGTCATAGAATCACGTTATCTTCTCAGACCCACAGATGAATTGCTGAAGTTCTAAGATAATACACTGTCTTTAGCTGTTTGTCCAGTACAGACCAAAGTTGGGGAAAAACTTACATGTAGGTTTTGAACAACCCAAAACCATCTTTCTATTTTAATTACAAGAAAGCAGACACTTTATGTAGCCACTTACATTGCCCTTCCTTCTGCACTATAAAAGTTTTTTTTTGCAGCCTTCTTCAGGCCAAACAGACCCATGTGTCTCAGCCTTTCCTCATAAGTGAGATATTTCCATCCCCTGATCATCTTTGTAGCCCTCCACTGGACTGTCTGTCTTGAACAGGGGAGCCCAGAACTGGACACAATACTCCAGATGTGGCTTCACTAGGGCAGAGTAGAGAGGAAGGAGAACCTTGATCAACCTACTGGTCATGCTCTTTTTAAGGCACACCAGGATACCATTGTCCATCTTGGCTACAAGAACACACTGTTGGCTCATTGTAAACTTGTCATCCACCAAAACTCCCAGATCCTTCTCCATCAGTCTGCTTTCCAGCAGGTCAACCCATAACCTGTACCAGTGCATGGGGTTATTTCTCCCCAGGTGCAGGACCCTACACTTGCCCTTATTGAACTTCATTTTCCCTCTGTCCAGCTCTCCAGTTTGTCCATGTCTCTCTGAATGATATCACAGCTTTCCAGTGTGTCAGCCACTCCTCCCACTTTTCTATCATCATCAGACTTGATGAGGGTACACTCTGTCCCTACATCCTAGTCATTAATGAATATGTTGAACAAGACTGGACCCATTTCTGACCCCCGGGGAACACCACTAGCTACTGGCCTCCAACTGGACTCTGAACCATAGATCACAACCCTCTGAGATATGTTATTCAGCCAGTTCTCAATCCACCTCAGTGTCCACTCATCTAACCCATACTTCCTAAGCTTACCTATGAGGATGTTATGGGAGACAGTGTCAAAAAACTTGCTGAAGTCAAGGTAGACAACATCGACTGCTCTCCCCTCATCTTGTCACACCATCATAGAAGGCTATCATTTTGGTCAAACATGATTTCCTCTTGGTGAATCCATGCTGACTACTCCTGATAACCTTCTTTCCTCCACAAACTTAGAGATCATAGAATCATAGAATTGTTAAAGTTGGAAGAGACCTTAAAGATCATCTAGTTCCAACCCTCCTGCCAATGGCAGGTTGCTCAGAGCCCCATCCAGCCTGGTCTTAAAAACCTCCAAGGATGAGGCTTCCACCACCTCTCTGGGCAACCCATTCCAGTGTCTCACCACCCTCATGGTGAATAAATTCTTCCTGATGTCTAACCTGAATTGACCTATCTCTAGTTTTAATCCATTCCCTCTAGTCCTATCACTGCCCGACAGCCTAAAAAGTCCCTCCCCAGATTTCTTGTAGATGACCTCCAGAATGAGCTGTTCCATTGCCTTTCCAGGGACAGATGTGAAGCTGACTGGTCTGTAATTTCCAGGGTCCTCCTTCTTGCTGTTTTGGAAGATGGAAGTGACAGTGTCTTTCCTTCAATCATCAGGCACCTCTTCTGTTCTCCATGACATTTCAAAGATAATGGAGAGTGGCTTTGCAATAACATCATCAAGTTGTGGTCTTGAGCTACTTCCAGTTGTCCATAGAAGGCCTCATTGACTTCCTGATCAGATGGCCCGTGGTCAACACCCACAACAATGTAATTCATATTAGCCTGCCCCTTAATTCATACCCATAAGCTTTCAACGCATTCTTCAGCCTCCCCTAGGCAGAGCTTGATACATTCTAGTTGCTGTCTCACATAAAGACCAACTCCACCACCTCGCCTTACTGGTCTGTCTTTATTAGAAAGTATGTAGCCATCCATGACAGGATTCCAGTCATGTGAGCCATCCCACCATGTCTGTAATTGCAATGAGATCATGACCCTGTGACCACACCCAGATCTCTAGCACTTCCTGTTTGTTCCCTAAGCTGCGTGCATTGGTGTACAGGCATTGCAGAGACTTAATCAAGCAAGGTGGTTTTCCTAGAGGGGGTGCCTGAGGAACCACTATAGTCATACACAACCTTAAGATGGTTGGCCTTGATTCTCTTCTTGGAAGGCAGCTAAGGAACGTTTGTCACTTCTTTGGTTGATTTGGCATATTACCCTGTTGGATGTGATAAAATAATCATTGAAATCCTGGACCCCACCCCCCAGGTCCTTAAGTTTAAAACACATCTCACCAAATTGACCAGCCTGCTGCCAAAGATTCCCTCACTTCTTTGAGACAAGTGTATTCCATCCCCCCAACAGGTTATAGTCATCAAAGAATGTACCATTGTCACAAAAACTGAAACCTTCATGATGTCAAAGCTTGTCATTCTTCTAGTACAAATAAAATAATAAATTCTTCATTTTGGATAATTATACTATTTCCCTTGTTGCCAAATTCTGGCATATTGCTATTTAGAAATAGTGATATTAAAATTTTCTTTATTCATAAAGTTTAATATTTGATATTTGTGAGCTCTAGGAGACATCATGATCCTCCTTGTATTTAGCAGAAGAAATACTGCCTACAGTGTATAATCTCCAGTTCTTTTGCAAGATCAGATACAAACATATTTAACCCACCATTGTGCACCATGTATGGGGAAAAAGCTGTGTGGTATGCAGTGAGGGGAATTATACAGAGTTTTGAACAGGACCTGTACTGTACATTAAACCAGAGTTTTATGCTACAAGGCCTGAGAGATTCAGCAAGCTAACTTAAATATACTGGTCTTCTGACTAATATCTGCTGAATCAAGGGACTACCTCCATGCACCTTTTATCATTATCATGCAGTGGGAGAAAACATACTGGGTAGCCATCAAGGGTATTCTGGAAAAGAAATGGATTTATCAAGGAAATGAGCGTGCCTTCCTCCTGTCAGACCCTGGCTTTGGAGCCCTACTTACTGTACTCCCAATCTGATACAAATTTAGGTACTCCTGGCTGCCATGTAGTGGCCCAGCTCTTCTAAAGATGGAAACAAGTTGCAGTGATGCACAGTGGCAAAGAACAAGGTACCTCCTCTTTCTCCTCTTCCCCACTCTACCCTGTGACATGATGGCAACATCACATGATTGTAAGAAGCATTACCAGTTTAGGGGGAAAATATTTCTTCTTCTAGCTAAAGCTGGGCTAGTGCAAAGAAAAGAAGAGTGCAGCTTTACATTTTTCATACTATTAAATACCTATCAAAAATACACATATATTAGAAATCCACATCTTAATATATTTGACACCTTTCACTTCAGTATTTCATTCAGCATGGACAATCAAGCTGTCTGTATAAAACCCTTCTTGCTGTTGTATGCAAGCCCCAATCCTGCAGCTTAATATTTAAATAAACAGATAAAAGAGTTTAAGTAAAAATAAGTATTTTCTATTGTCCCGGCTATAAACTGTGCTCTATTTCTCTTTGAATGCCCCTTTCATTTTTTTTTCCTACTTTTTAATAGTATATGTAAATACTTATCAACCTTATATGAAACATGATTACCAATTAACTCCCAGACTGTACTTCCTGGCAGTTGGTTCAGAAGTGAAACAGCCCTCTGTGAATTCTAAAAAAAGAAAAGCCTGAAATATTTCTATCAACATTTTGTTTGCCCCTAAAAGGGGCTAACCTTCTTTTTTTTTTTTTTAAGTTCAGCTTTTGGGGGGGGCTTTGTGATGTAAATGGTTTGATCAAGTCTTAAGGAATATCCATGTGTCACAGAACTTCTGAAATGCTGCCTGTCATAAAAGCAATCACGAGGAGAGAAAAAAAAATAAAAAAGGAAGTTGCAAAGATAGTCTAATTATATCAGTCTGCTATGTTAATGCAGTTGTGTATAAAGATACATATTTGTCTTCTTCTCATAGATTGAACTGTGCTGTCTTGCCTAGATCCATAGCCTGTGGTCTTCATTTGTATACTGCTTTTGTCACGTGTATCAATCATTGTTATATGTCCTTTCTTTGAATGTAAAGAAAATAAAATCATACATTATTTCAGGTATGAATAGACACATAGGCAAATGTTGTTATAACTGTAAGAAGAGTACATGTGTTGCAATGAACAATTAGAAGGGAAAAAAAAAAAAGGCAGGAAAAAGATTAATCTTTTCCCGAGTAAGGAAAGCATTCATGATGTCTTTCCTAAACTTATTTCTTCTTAATAGAGTCAAGTTATATCTTGATGTGCATTCACACAGACTTGGAAAATTATGATCCACAAAGCTGGAAGGGACTTTTTTTTTTTCCAAATGAGCACTTTGAAAACAGGGGTATTTCTGAGGAACGGGGATAGTTCAAAAAAAGCATATTCATAAAGGAAGGATATGAGGATCTCATTAGTTATCTTCCTTAGTACAGCTGTCACTTACTAGGCAAAGCAGCATGCAAGGAATAATCTTCCCATTTTTTTATTATGGACAAATTTTCTGATAAAAACAATCACAATTTCATTAATTAAAATTTACATTTAGGAAGAGAGATTAAATACTTCTGGAAGAACAAATTTCAGCATCTGTTTCAATCATGTAGACTACTATGACCATTTCTAGATAACAAAGGTATATGAGATGAGACTAGTCTTATTCCCATCTCTTTGTCTTTTTCTTAGGCATTGAAATTTAAATAAAAACATTTAAATTATAACTGTTCCCTCCTCATCCCCCTTATTTCTCCCTTTCAATTGTCAATTTTGACTAGTATGCTCTAAGAGCAGCACTTAAACTAATTGCAGTTTTTGCTTTTGCTTCACCCACCATTTTCACTTCACCATTTTGTATCTTCACATAAGAGAAAGGGTGACCTGCTTCCTCTGAAGGTGATGCTAATGTAGTTCAATAAATGACAGAGAGAACAGAGTAACCTGAAATGGTGCAAGCCATATCAGAAAGGCATTTCATTTTTTTCTATTATGAAAACGAGATTTTCCTTTAAGTGTGTTTATTGAGCTGCAGTAACATAATGTAAAGTAACATAGACTTATCAAGATGACCTCATTCATCATCTTGAGGTCAGCTAAAGTTGTTGGAAGCATTGTGAGCATTGGTTAAAGAAACACAATTTTTCATGAAAGAGATTTCTTAGTTCCTTTGGGATTGACCCTTTAAACTACAGCACACGGCTAAAGGATGAGCAGAGCCTTTACATCAGCTCTCAGCATTAAGTCTTTGCACAGCACCTGTGCAGAAAGACAGTTACAGTTTGAAGAAATGTTAACTGTGTTCAGCTATATGGACTGAGGCTTTGTACCTGCTCTACTGTCATAACTGGCAAGGAGGAGGAGAAGTGGGCATTGCAGCAGGTAGAAGAGGTATTTCATGAGGGTTTGGATCCAACCCATAAATTCTGACCAGGGCACAGATGTTTGGATGCAATTCACTACACACAAACAATTTAAATGGCCGGTATTTTTAGGTTTTTAGTTGCTTCTCCTGCTAGCCAAAATTATTCAAATACGCTTAAGAACAGTGTTTAGAAGGAATTGATGGGGGCTAGACAAGACAGCCAGCCGCTAACACCAAAATGTGCCTACGGGTTCAGAGCAAACAGTGCCTCTCACAACTGCTCCATGCCTCCGACCATATGTCGTTCATCTGTTCATCTCCCCAACCATTCATTTGGACTACAATGTTGAACTGCTCCAAATAAGCCTCCCAGGGAGTTTTCCCTCAAAGATGCAGAGTACAGGGCTGTATTATCTGAGCTGAGCCAATCTGACCTCTCCAGACATTTTTTAATAAAAACAAGGAAAACTTCCTGCCTTAGTCAGCATCTCATGTGGCCCAATCCCTCACCCAGACAGTTGTCTTCTGTAGTTCTTTTAATTTTCTTCTCAAGGCTGTTGTTTAACTGCCCAAACCCTTGGGTGCCCTTTTGTGTTAGGAAATTTCAAGTTAGACAAAGTTTCCCTGGTCTCCTCTACTCCTGGAAAACCTGTTCATCTAGAGCAGTCAGTTCATGGCTCCCCTCCATTTTATCAGACTAGAGAGAATTTTGTAGTTGCTACTCAGACAAAAATATCATTTCTAACAATAGTTCATCGTAAATTCTTTTTGGGAAGCTTCCAGATGTTGCTTTAATTCATTTCTTGGAGTCTTCTGGCTTGGTTTTAAACCTTGTTTTAATTCCTTTTGGTCCTATATCAATTCCTTTTGGCTATTTTTATATCTATGAGCATCTCCATTATTTATTGCATATCGATTCAACTGCAATCTGAACACACAATCTGCTTCATTGGAAAAACAGATCTCACTGCTAACACCAGTTTCATCGCTTCCTGTATTTTTGATCTAATGGATTGTCTTTATTATGTGGGAAAATTGTTTCTGTTAGTGAAGTATGTCTTTGATGAAGTCTTAATAAAGAAAGAGTGAAAAGAGTTTTGTTCCCTTTAACACTGAAGGTACAAAAACCAGGAGGCATTTCTTCAATCTAAACATCACTTTCTTTTTTCCCTTAGTGCAGTATCCCAGTGAAATTAGTTTTCTATCTCCCTCCTTCCTCCTGAGGCCCAGCTCAGCATTAACAGGGACAGCTCTGGGAAAGCAGGATGCTGGCCCCAGGGCATCTTGCTGATTCCCCAGCCACTGGCTCTCCCCAGTCTTTTCTCAGGCACTGGCTACTGATCCAGCATCCAGAAAAAGGGATTTTAATTGTTCCCTCCTGTGCCAAGACAAAAGCAGGTTCTTTGATTCATGGCTTGGACTCTTTGCTTTACAGTAGGACTTAAAGTAACATGTCAGCTTTATTTTGGGCATTTGCACACCACTACCTAACCTCAATTTACATAATTTTATTGGCTGGTGAGTAAAAATATGTCTATAGAAATAATCCATTATTTCTTCCTCACAGCCTACCTCCATACATTTTGTACTTTGAACAGTTTATTGCTACCATTGTGAATATATATCTTATATGAATAGAAATTTACTAGTAGCAAGGTACCAAAAATCAGTTTGTCTTTATCACAATCAGCTGAAGATTGTAGTGAAGAAAATGAGTTCCTAATCATCTTGGAGACAAATAATATAGAAAATCTCGAGTTTCTTTAAAAAGTGTATGCAACTTAAATACTATTAAAGGTACACTTTGTTTAGAAAAATCTGTTTGCAGTAATACGAATCAGAAGACAGTACTAAATATGACAATCTTATATATCCAGAAGAAAATTTATTCATTACAACAGAAGAAAATAAAAGCAAGAAACCCCTGACCCCAAATCATTCCCCCAAATAAAAAAGGAAAAAATAATTTGCATCATCCTAATCACAAAGCATGTTGTATTCCTGATTTTAATTCAGCTGCACTTTTGTGAGGAATAGTAGAGAATAGGTGAGCCTAACAGTATCCAGCTTCAAACAGCAGGAGCTTTTTCTCTCTTTCAGGCATAAGTAGTGCTTAAGACACTTGAAATAGTAAAGCTTCTGATTCTGTTTGTAAACTTCCACCATCCAGACTTCATTACCTTTCACTGTCTTCCAACTGATAGAAGAAACACAATAAAAGTGTAAGTTCACAATGATTTTGTATCACCTTAAACTACAGAATCGTAGAATTGTTTAGGTTGGAAAAGAACTTTAAGATCATCAAATCCAACCAATAACCTAACTCTACCAATTCCACTGCTAAACCATGTCCCTAAGCAGTCTATCTCCACAACTTAAAAATGTACCCAGGAATAGTTAGTTATTCAACTGCTTCCCTGGGCAGTCTATTCCAGTGCTTGATAACCCTTTCTGTGAAGAAATTTTTCCTAATATCCAAACTAAACCTCCCTTGGTTCAACTTCAGGCCATTTCCTCTTGTCCTATCGCTTGTTACTTATGAGAAGAGACTGGCACCCACCTCTCTCTCTCCAAACTCCTTTCAAGTGTAGAGAACAATAAGGTCTCCCCTCAGTCTCCTTTTCTCCAGACTAAACAACCCCACTTCCCTCAGCCTCTCCTTATAAGACTTGTGCTCTAGACCCTTCACCAGCTTAGCTGCCCTTCTTTGGACACGCTCCAACACCTCCATGTCTTTCTTGTAGTGAGAGTCCCAAAACAGAACACAGTATTCAAGGTGCAGCTTCATCAGTACAGGGGGACAATCACTTCCCTAGTCCTGCTGGATACACTATTTCTGATACAAGTCAGGATGCCACTGGCCTTCTTGGCCACCTGGGCACACTACTGGCTCATATTCATCTGGTGTCAACCAACACCCCAAGGTCCTTTTCTTCCAGCCACTCTTCCTCAAGCCTATAGTGTCACATGGGAATTTTGTGACCCAAGAGCAGGACCCAGTACTTGTCCTTGTTGAACCTCGTACAGTTGGGCTTGGTCCATTGATCCAGCCTGTCCAGTTCCCTCTGTAAAGCCTTTTTACCCTCAAGCAGGTCAACACTTTCTGCCCTATGTGGTGTTGTCTGCAGACTTACTGAAAGTGCAGTCTATCTCCTCATCAATGTAACTGTGGTAAAGATATTAAACAGGAGTGGCCCCAATATAGTGGCACAGGAACTCCTGCAATCAAGGACACAGTTCGCTATGATAAGTACATTTAAGGTACATAAGAAAAGCATCTCTTTCTGAAATACTAGGTAGAAGAATTTTACATGGGGTTTGTTGAAGGTTTCTTCAAAGGAAATTATTTTTGGTCTAGGGACAGCTATAGTTAATTGTTATTTGACTTTATGGTCTTAACAACAAAGAAGGGTTCTCTTTATTCCTTTCAGGGTTACGCAAAGAGTGTAAGAGGTACTTTCTCTTCAAGCTTTCACTCTCGTGTTCCGCCTTCACATCTCTGCTTCTTTCCTTGCCTATTTCTACCACATACTTTGTATAAGTCTAGTATCACATAGCAGTAGGCCAGCTTGATGTAGGAAGCCAAACATGAAAAATTGGAAGCCATCCTCAGTCATTCTAGGTTTACCCTATGCCTTTCATGCATGTTTTCTTCCCACACGCCTGTGCAGTCCTGTGTCCTACCACCTCCCAGCTTTTCTGTCCACTGCTTTTGAATGACTCCTGTATTGCCAACACAAACTGTGTTACAGGAAATCCATCACAGCTGATTTGTTGTCAAAACTATGTAAGCCTGTTACAGTCAAATTATTTTCTTTCTTATATCTAAACATGGAAAATAATCTCTTTTTAAGCCTATTCCTATTACAAATGGTTTCACTTAAGAATTGCAAGATATAATCTGCTCCAGATCTGAATGGTGTGAAACGAAATTGTTCTGAATTGAAATGATTTTATAACATTGTAGCATATATTTTAGTAGTTTAACATCTCTCTTATATACTTAAAAGTTCAGTGGTTGGGTCACTTGGCACTTTTCACACTTGAATGGGAATTTATGTATGGAAATATATGATTCATGCTGCAGAAAGGAATATTATCAGCAATACTTATTTGTATTATATTAGTGTTTACATGTAAAATTGGGCTGAAGGCCCCACTGCATTAATAAGCTCCAGCTTGAGCAGAACCTAAACATCACTCCATAAATAGTCCTGTATGTGCTTAACTAAATTCATTAATACTTCATAAGGTCAACTATGAAACTGTATTTAATATTCTCCTTCTGTATCCATGTATTCCATTATGCATACAGGAAAAATAAGGGAAGAAGAAGGAATTTTCTTTCATTTTTATCTTTTTTTAGCTTATAAAACCACTTTCTGCTTGCTGAGTAACAAAACTTAGCAGGTTTTCCTGAATGTGTTTTTAATAGATCCTCAACAGGAAGGGAGATAATATGGCTTGAATGAGACAGTCAGCCACTGTAGTAAAAATGAGCAAGATACCACAGACATTGAGTACTCTCAGTGATGTCCCAAAGTTGTCTTTCACTGTACCCTTTCTTATCTCACTCACATCAACCTAAAAAAGAGCCCAGGTACCTTCCAGACACTGTGGGAGATGAGCTCCCCAGTGCATCCTGCAACCACCTGGAAAGCACCTCCACACTTTTTCTCCATCTCTTACTGCCACATCCAAAAACTCAAGTGCTGTAAGATAAACTCCAGCCCTCTTTCATCTGTCATTGATCCATTCCACCACCTATTCCATAAGTAGAGATCCCCTTTTGTCAGAATAGGAGATGCGGGAAATATCCAAGATTGTCAGCACATACTCAAGACATCCAGTGTTCTCATTAACCTAAATATCCTAGAATCAAGTAAACTCAGAGATTCCTCAGCAATTCCGAGCTATTTACCTAGTCTGCAAAAAACTACCTTCACATAGGAACCTCATATGCAGGTTTTAATATTCTCGGTGCTATCTTTGACTCCACTTAAGGCAGACTGTAAACTAAAGTTATATAAAAATGATTTGCAGCTGTTGAAATTAGCTCACTGCATAATATGCATAAATGTCCATGATATTCATTGAATATCACAGTAATAGGCACATGAAGGTTAACATACACATGGTTGCAGATTTAGGCCTAAAAATAAAGGTCTTGGCAAAATATGACATTTCCAGGAGACTTGCAGTCTAATTAAAACTAACAAAAGATTTCTGATCTT
>JANIJG010009228.1:11291-37080 GCA_024611175.1 Megaceryle torquata | reverse complement strand
TAGAGCTTGATTTGTATGCTTGTAGCCAAACGCCAATGAAAGTAGTTGATGTACATGTTATCAGATTGTAACCACTACATAAGCAAGTGACGAAGTTAAAATAAACGGATCGGCATGTAGCCATATTGGTGTGATTGTCGATACTCGGCCGGCTTCCCATCGGGGACCCTCTTCAGGCTTCTCTTCAGAATCATGTGATATCAAATTGTCATCCATGTTAATACTACTTTTGTGATGCTGTGATGTTAAATACATTCTGAACAGATTTCTGAAGGATTTTAGTGAATATGGTTTTCTGAAATATGCTGGTAGATGTAGGGGTGTTGACAGCCCAGGCTATTTCTTCTTGGGCTAAAAGTACTGGGGGGGGGGGAGAAGAAAGGAAGTTGTGTTTTCTAATTCTACTCATTCATTTTCAGTGCTCTTGTAGAAGTCTGTATATGGATCTAAAACCTCAAACTAATTTTGTATTACTGCCAAATAGTGACATATGTTTTCCCTAATTCCAGAGAAATGGGTTCCCTCTATTCCCTCTATTATAAATTATGATTTTAAAGACTGGATAAAATGTAAACTCTAATATTCTTTATGTCATGGCTAGTGTTTGCATTTCATTCAGCTCAGATAACTGCCATTTCACACTTCCTTCATGCTTAGCTTCAAACTGTATTCTCAGATGCTAATCCAATACTGCATTTTCAGCCTGGCATTTCTCTATTTGGATTGTCTCCCCCAAGTTTCACAGAGTTTGTCATTACCTTGATTTCTAAAAGTCAAGCAGTTTACCTTCTTCCACTTCTGAGGCTCCTCAACACACAGGTCACTACCATCCTTGCAAATACTCTCTGCTCTTCTGTTCTTCCTTCTGTCTATCTGACAGCTTTGGCTGTTTCATGCTTTCCTTATTATCACCCAAGATGTTTTGGATATTCTGCTATAGATGTTGATTATCCTACACACTCCTCATTTAATTAGTTCACGTTTTAAACAGAAAGATAACTCAGTCTAGTTTAGCTTGCAACTGTGAATACTTTTTGTCAGTTTGTGGTTACATATAGACATTGATCACAATACTGTACTACCTTTTCTTATCATCTATCTTCATTTTAGTAATAAGGCATCTGTTCCTGGTAATTATTCAAATCATGGGCTAATAATATTTTAACAAGGAATTCCCACAGATTTTCCCTTAATATGGGAGAGTTGAAACCTGTATCCAGAATGTGCATGAGTTTGGAGGAAGGAAAGAACTAAGGCATGTATCTATTATAGCTTGATTTAATGAAATTATGAGAGACTCTTATGTTCCCTTCCGGGGGGGGGGGGGAAGGAATAATCACTAGAAACCCTTCCATGATGTCATGGTTGAGGGTCAGAAGGCCCTTAGACCTAAAGGAAACAATCAGGAGAAGAAATCTGCCACACATGCTAGCATTATATAATTTGGCTTCTGAAGAGGTTTTCACAGAAGGATCCTGGCAGGAATAGAGGCAGGATGCTGAGCATGATTCGCTCAGCTTAGCTACTATATTCAGGATCAGACCGATTGCTGTATTTGAGGTAGAGAAATAATGCAAGTCTTCCATATTCATAATCACTGGGATAAAAAATGCTATTTCCTACCTTGGCAGCTTGATGAGGCTAGCCTGGAGGATTTTGTTTGTTGATTTCGTTGCCTTCGCAGCTGAAACTATTCAACTGATTCAATATTAATTCATTACTTGGAAAGTGAAAATATTTTTTAACAAATCAGAAAATCATTTTGGTTGGAAGAGACCTGTAAAATCATCAAGTCCAACTGTTAACCTAGCACTGCAAGGTCACCTCTAAACCATGACCCTCAACACCACATCTATGTGTCTTTTAAATACCTCTAGGTATTGTGATTAGCCACTTCCCTGGGAATAATAATAGGCCATTCATTTAAAAAAGAATTGGATGCAAGGCTTACATTACAAATGGCCTATCAGAACCCTTTCATGTCTTTTGATTACCCAAAAGTTATATTTTCTTCTTCAAGTGTATGATAAGACCTACCAGAAGGAATAAGTCACTTGGGGAAAAAAAAAAAAAAAAAAAAAAAAAAAAAGAGAGAGAGAGAGAGAGAAAAGAAAGGAAAAAACTTTACCAGAAGAAAACATTTAAACTTTCCCCAATTTAGGTGTTTGGTTTGGTTTGGTTTGGTTTTTTAACACTTACTGATATTTCTCAATGTTTGTTCATATTGCAAGGTGCAAGTCAATACACTAAATAACAAAACAAAGAATGTAAATTAAATGGTCCACTACTTTGATCAAAATCCAGGATCCTGGAAGAACAGCAAAGTAGCTTCTCTCAGAACAGACATTTTAGCTTCAGCAAAATAAAAATCTCTTACAAATTAGCTATTGATAAAGAAAAAGCTACATTGCTTTGCTAAAATGACACTTTTGAAGCATGTTACAATGGATGTTAAGAATCCACTCACCACTTCAATGGAGTTGACAAGCTGTGACAATGGAATGAAGTGGGTTTTTTTAAAACTAGAAGTCAAAAATGCAGATGCTTTATTGAAACACATGATATATTTACAAAAGAAGATGTTTGAAAATACTTTTGAATATAGTGCAGATAATGGCTCTTATCAATGAGATTAGATGAGCATCAAATATATTTTAAAATCAAATGTAAGAAAAAAGTTTCAGAAGAAGAGAGAACATGCTAAGAAGATTTTCTTCAGCCATATACTTGCAAAATATCATTTAATTCTGAATGCTCAGGGAAAGGGCCTGGCTGGATACTGACCAAATTCCTGTTTAGCCAGAAAAATTCCTGTTCAGCCCATGGACCTGGACCTGGGACCTCAGAAGCTCTTTGTAAATATTATTTCTGTTCTGAAACACAGAAATCTCAGAAGATTGCTGCTTTTTGGACAAGGACTATATATAAAACTTATGGCTAGATTTTAATTATTTTACTTCTATGCTCAGTAATTCAAAGGAATTTGCTACCAGTAAGTTTTCTGTTTTGTTACAGATGATGTCACTGCCTACATTTGAGTATTTTTTTAATCTTATCCTCAAAGTATATTGTTGCACAAGCCAGCAATGTGATCTTAAGCTTGTTAATCCGATCACAAAGTCATTATCCTGATGGTCTTTATCATAAATGAGAAATCTCACTCTGAAGTCTACCTATAAAATTTTAAAATACTGTATATAACAATGACCTTAGTTATTAAATTTTCTTCCCAACTTCAGTGGGTGTCTAGGTGGATTCATGAACTAATCCACTCAAAATCAATTGTGTATCCCAAGCATAAGACAATATACAATAGGAGTCAGAATGGAGGTAAATATTAAAATATACATATATTTTACACAAACAATATCTTTGTAGTAGATATACTTAGAAATTATGATTCACCTGAACATTGCTTGGTTATTTGGTGTATTATTTACAGGAGACACAGACCAGGTTAAAGGATCTGTTTTAAGTATCTTAAGAGAGGGAGATTTATGCTCATAGATTAAAAAAATAAATAAAAATCTTGTCTTTTAGTTTATCTCTAACAAAACAGAAGAGTTGCAGCATACAATAATGTGTGTAAGAAGCAGAAGCATCAGAGGAGCAGATTTCTGAGGGATTAAAGCTTTTCATTGTGTATCTAGAAAGAAAACAATTTATTAAAAAGAGTTGCTGAAGAACAAAAGGAAAAAGTGCCCATTCTATTGAAATGCATTTTCCCTAACCACCCTAGGAACATATTTGTAAACCTGTACAATAAATAGGAAAGCTGAGCAAAGAATAACATTAGTATATGCACTTAGAAAAAGAAATGAAGTGCAAAAAAAACTGGCCAGCTGGTAAAAAAGAGCAAAATTAATGTGCCTTTGTGTATCAGATTTGCAAGAATGCAAATATTGCAGGTTTTGGTCAGCTGGTTTAAAGATTAATTTCAAACAAGTAACTTCTTTTCCTTAAGGAAATGGACTAATAATAGACAGGTCATAAGTATGCAAACAGGGCTGAGTCTGCCATAAAAGCAGAATGGGTTGCCAACTGGAGCAGCAAAATATTGAGGGCAGCAAAATTAACATGGTGTGTGAAAAAAGAAAATTTTCCAACAGGTTCTAATACAGTTTTAGTTCTTTATCCCACAGGAAAGGCAATTCATTTGGTAGCTGATGCACATGACTGATATTAGTAAATAAATGCCAATATAATGTGTTCAGGCCCTTCAGGAATTGTTATCGACTAACCAACAAGAGTAAAACATGTATATTAAATCATTAGCTTCTAAGAGGAATTAAAACTATGACACTTTTAGCATGTTTTATTTACTGACACTTTCCCATGCAAATAAGTTGTTGTAGTTTATGAAATTATTATCAATCATTATTTATCCACTTTCATACCAACAACTTCATGAGTAGCATATGAACAAGTTGTGTATCCACTTTCCTCCCTCTGCACACTTTGGATAAAAATTATGAGAGCTCATTCACTGGTTTATCTTTGTGTTTCTTGGGACTGAGCTGTTACTCCATGATCTCTGATGCCTATTTTAGATTTCTGTGTGCCATACAAAAACATGTCTTCAAAATCAGAGCATAAATTATTGCAAGGTGGTTGTTTTCTCTTGCTGTTGGGACCAGTACATAGCTCAATTTATAGCAATGCAAAATGGCTACACAGGTGCCAGAGGACTTCACAACAGTGTCTCAAGTGTTACTGTAGTGGGACATCTCTGAGAGCCCATGTGTCATTCAGAGAGACCTAGAAGGTTAAAGAACAAAGTTCACTGCTCTGGAAAAAAAGAAAGAAAACAATCAGTGTGGAAACAGATATAATTGATTTGAATGACATGATGCATGCTGCAATTTGTCGCCCTGTATTGAGGCAGAATGGTGGCAAAAGTTCTGTAATTGAAAACCAAGTGGTGAGAAAATTGAAGGAGTTTCTGTAGTGCAGAAGTGGTTGCTATCACTTTGGGAACTGACTATCCCCGACTTTCATAGTTTGATGTTCCAGATTAACTGTCAGAGACAACTGGTGACATTACTGTGATGCTGTTTACCTCAATATCTCAAATGCATCTGAACTTAGAGCTGATTTTCATTGATTTGAGTTTCAAAATTTTATTAAGAACATTGATGTCTATAAGCTCACCTCCAGTCTGTGGTCTGTTGCTGAAAAGCTTACAGAAAAATAGCACATAAAAAAGGGCAAATTATATAAAAGTTGTTTTTTCCCACCAATGTGTGAAATAGCTAGAAAAAAGCTTTTCTTGAATATAAATTTACTATGACAGTGAAGTGAATCACATGATTATCAATCAGTGGCAATGTACATGATGATCTACAAGAATGTACACAGATATACAGTGATCAATCAGGTACCAATTTCATTGTTATCTTCCATACCAAATATTTAAGGATAAAATGGAGCAACATTACTAAATCCCAAGAGTTTTGTACAAAATGTTTTTCAGGACACTACATAATGCTGGTCCTTTGTTCATTCAGATCAGGTACAGGACTGGAATACTATTTTTTCTCCTTTCCATGAGGAACATAATTATATTTCCATAGTAAGAAAAGTGGAAAAAGAGGCAGGGCAGGAGGTCAGTCTAAGATATATAAGGAAATGAGTCACAGGCCTGGGACTGGAAAGCATGTTTGTATCCCACAGATTAGACGTACTCATAGAAAATCTTCATAATTTATACAGCATGATCTTTCTGAATATGGGTTACTTCCTCCTTTTTTGTAGCTGCACAGACTTCAAAACCAACTTCAACCATTGGGGAACTTTATCAAACTTGCAAATGCAAGTAATGATTAACAAGAATGTGATCAAATCTGCAGGCTGCAAAAAAAAAAACCAAAACATAAATGTTTTTAAACAGCAGAACAATGTGGAAGCCAAGCCAAACTCTTCATCAGACTAAAATTAGAACATACTTAAAATTCCAGACATGTAAAGGTAGAATGCAATTATACCAGAGATAGCAACATCTGGTGATTAGCTCAGTTTTCTTCGCTTTTCAATTCTATCACACATGGTGTTACACAATAGTAATCTTGAGTGAGACACCTGGCTGGCACCCACCATTCTCAAAACTTCTCAGCTCTGAAAGGGCAGCTGTCATTTTCAGCATTCTGCTGCCTGCTTTGCAGTTCACTGCAGAGTTCAGGAGAGGCTGAAGGAGCAGAAAAGTCCTGCTGCCTTACTGAAGTTACTCCCTTACTAAGGGAGGATTTACTGGTGCTGAACCTTTGCAGTATATTACTTTGCAGTGCTTGCATAGGCATTATAAGTATTTTTTGACTCTGCCTAAGGGCACACCTCTACCTAATCCTTTCTACAAGCACTCACACTTGCATCACTGCATGCGTGAACTCATACTATCTTCTGATCTTGATCCTCCCAGGTATGTGCTCTATGCAGAAAGAACTGAGTACAATATATCTAGGTGCTGTAAATGTTATTTTTTTGTGTCTTTCCACAGATTTAAGGTATATGTGGGAGGTTGAGGGGGAATCTGGTCTGTGATGATGTTCTTTGTATGCTACAAAAGACTCCCACAGTTATAAATGCAATCTTTCTTCAGGTGTAAGATGGAGGTATTGTGACTGGTCTTCTGACTGACCACACAACACTATGTAAGAACAGACCTGTCTATTGTGCAAGTATGAAAAAATATGTAAGTGATAGGAACGTTTTAGAAGCTGTCACTGGAATGCTCCTGAGCGATGGACAGATTAATCTGTTAAAAAATTGGTATTGGTCAACAGGATTTTTTTACCTCAGGAATTATCACAGGAATAAGTAAGTAGAGACAACTTAGGCTTTCAGTAACTTCCCATATTAACAGATGTCAGACAGCAGAACAGCCCAAATAATTTGTACACTAAATAATAATCTAATTTTATTGAAATACATAATTTAATTTTATAATTCAGTGATTGCATGGATTATAGAAATATATAAAGAAAAAATATTTCACTTTTGTGTAAATGGGGGAGTGGTATGATTATCTGCCAATCATGATTGAAAAGACAATATAGATTTTTTATGAATGAACTTGAGGTGCAAATAATATTTTTAAAATACCTTTTAGTTCGCAACCATTAATGAAGAATAATGAGTGAGGGATCATGAAGTAAGGGAGTAATGCAGAGAAGTAAGAGGCTAGAGTGAGCATCTTAAGCTGAACTAATATTGAGAAGCAGAAACTTACCATCCTCTGTACCTGTCCCAAAGGAGCAAGTCACACATAATAATCACTTTAAATACATCCTTTTTGAACTCTGTCCTCATGTTCCTCCACTTCTCTATATGTCAAATAGAGGCAACAACGCTCACTTCAGTAAAGCTGTTTGAATTCCCCTAATGAAAACTCCTGTGCATCATAAATGTCTGTGGTGGAACCCAGTTGTGTCCCGTTTAATGTTACTTCTGTCTGTTCTTACAGGTACAATGAAAAGATAAAGGGAGAGAACTATGTACAATTTCTCCTTAATCACATCTTCCAACATGTTTATTTTGAATTTTCCTATTATGTTATGTAATTTTCCCTAACATTATTTTCCTCTATTTTTTCTCTACTTCCTTTTCATCCTTATCTACAGCACCTTAAGAATAACATTTTCATATGTGCATAATTTGATTGTGCCCACTAGAAAAGACAGTGGTTCAAGTACAGCAGAAACTTGCACATTAACACTCTTATTTTACTTCTCAATGGAAAAAAGAAATAAGAACCAATGGGAAATTCTCATCAGGTTTACTATTTCCAAAATGTCCCCTGCTGATTTAACCATCTATAGAAATAATAGTGTCTCTTTAGGAAGACCTGATGAATTTGAAAGTTTCTTTCAAATCTGCTTGCTGTAGAAAAAAAAAAAAAAAAAAAGATTACAAAGAGAAGTTCCACACAGGAAAGCTTTGGTGCTTCCACTGTTCTTGTAATGCCAGAGTGGATTCATCTCAGGAATTGCTCTAATTTATCCTTTTTGTACATATACAATACAGAAAATATGTTGTTTTTTTCTAAAGGATTTTTTTTTAATACTTTTTCTCATTATTGTATCATCCATTCATTCACAATAGGTTTTCTTATTCATGTATAGGATTAAAATGTGTAGTGGGACAATTCTTATATAGTAATAAGATAACAGTTCTTACTACAGTTGAGAGCTTTCAGCTAGAATGAGTGCTTCATTCAATAAATTAAACAATTCAGGATGAGTTCATCTTACCTTAGTTTGCCCCTTTTCTTCTTTGATGACCATAAAAAGTTATGTCTATGTCCATAACAACAACAACAAAAAAATGACAAACCCAGAACATGTAGTATGATCTATGTGCAAAACATGAAGGGGTACACAAGTAGCTTTTTTTAATATCCTCCACACAATTAGTACACCTAAAACGTTTCCTCTTTGCAACTAAGAAGAGTAGTCACTAAAAAAATTGGGAATTTTATATTAATCACCTAATTCTTTCCTGCTTGAGTAGGAGCACTGAGAAAACAAAAGCTGTGAAACAAAGATCTTCTAAGATATAGTTTGTTTGCAACTTCTAAATATAGTTTGCAACTTCTAAATATAGTTTGTTTGCAACTTTTTAAGGTCTCCACTTTAACAGCATGGAATAAAAATTAACTAATTGTTTTTATCTACACAGGCAGGTATGGTGAGGTTTGATTTTTCTCCAGATTAGTCATATAGAAAAATGAGTGGCTTACATTCTGACCTGAAGTGGGATAGGTATACATTCAAATAGTCTTGAGTGACATCAACTGAAGCTGCCCTGAATCAGAATTATTTTTGCCTTCCTGTCTACAGAAAAGGAGAGAAAAAAGCTAGCAAAATTTCGACCATGAATGTTAAAATAATTTAATGATACCATTTTTGACATATGGTTTGTGCTGCTGCACACAAACATACATGCTTATAACCTCACAGGAACTTAAATACCACCCTGTTGCCTGTCTTTTTGAGCCACACGTAGACATTTGGCTCAATTCAAAGGCTGAATGGAAAATAGTTCAGTGACAGCCAGGAGAGTTTTGAGGACCTTAGGGATTATTGAGGGTTAATGTTGTTTATTTGTGTGGGTTTTATTGTTTGTTGGTTGTTTTTTTTTTGTTTTTTTGTTTGTTTGTTTGTTTTTGTTTTTGTTTTTAGTTTTATTTCCTGAAGTTTTGTATTATTTTATAGGAAATGTATGTTAAATAAAATGTATGTGAAATTCTACTGTGTTCCATGCTTCAAAAATTAAAATAAAAGAGAGATTTAGGTAAGTGGGGGAGGTAGAAGGCAAAGTCTTTACCTGATTTTCTTTCAGTCTCTTAAGATTGGTCCTGTGTTTCCAAGAGGGCTCAAATTTAGTCTGAAAACTGCTGTGTAATAGTATGTCTGCTACTTTCTACACAATTTTAGCACTCAGACAAAAAGCTTTCCAACCAATAGCTTGTTCAAATTAATTGCAAACTAGAGCTGTAGGAAACTAATGAGACCTGGTAGATTTTTGTTTAAACAAAAGGGATTTTAATTGAAAGAGGAAACATTCCAAACCTGCTCATGCCATATCCTTACTATAAACATATTATAAAAGCAAAGTGACAGTTGTTTTGTCAGCATTTATATTTAATAATCTTTTTAATGTTTCTGTTAAAAGATAGATATTTTAGCAAAGTTGCCACAGAATGAGCATATTGTACCATTCTGTATTCTGACAAAAACTGTTAGCCAAAGTTTAGGGCCATGTAGATGAAAATATTTTAAAAATGGCAGTTTGCTCAAAAGAGGAATCAAAACCCAAACCAATGTTTTCTTCCACTTACAGGTCCACTTTCTATTAGGAAAAAAAAAAACACAACAGTCTCCATCTGGCTTAAATCTCTCCTTTGTCTTTTTTTCTAGCATGCTACCAAGGTTGCTTATATTATACCTGCAGCCCTCTCTTCGATTTTGATGTACTGCCCAGTTTTCAGTTCCACAGGATTTCCCAGAAAGAACTGGTGAAATAATTTTCCCCACTCATGCCTTGCCTGTACTTCAGGTGTGCATTCTGAGATGTCACACCTATAAAGCAAGCCCCATAGTGCCCCACAGATTCTTCAGTCTCCAGAACCTCAGGATAGTTGATCTGATTCAGACCCATGACACTTCATACTTAGCAAAACTGCTCAAGAACTGCTCATCACACCAGAGAGGCCATGATTGCTTCGTAAAAATATCTTACAGAATTTTGTAAGTAGGTCCTCTTTCTACTTCCCTGTTTACTTCTCTGTGACTGTCAGAGGTTTTATCCAGTCTGATAGCATATCCTTCAAACAAAAACAGGTTGGCCCAAATATTGCACCTACAAAAAAAATATATATAATCCAAATTTGATTATATCAGTAGATACCTTTTATGTGCAATCCTGTGCTAGTGAAGATTAGACATGAACTGTCTCTAACAAAGACAACTCATTTGTGCCTTCGAACATTTTCATTTCTAAATCCTTGCCATATTGCCTAATTCTTCTGTGGACATGCATGTTGCACTTCTGCCACCCAGCTTTGATTGCAATTTTTCTTATCATTTGCCAAGTACAGCTCTGATTTCCACGTACAACCTTGCTTGGTCAGGACATTCAAGCCTGTTATTTCCATTTCAAAGCACCTTCAGCAAAGTAACAGCAGCAGCAGTAATTCATCTCTTCACAGGATGCCATCTCTGTCTGTAATGACTGTTTCATCAATGTCCAGGACAGAACATCTATAACCTGATCAGTGTTTCTCTTTCCTTCTTCCTTCACTTTCTCCTAATCTTGAATTTTTACTTCCCACCTGAATTGATACTATAGTTTTATTCTAAATGTAGTTGGTAAGCTACGGAAAATTGCTTGGTTTAGTTCAGCTTTCTATCATATAGAGATATTACATATTATGATGTTTGGTACTAGTATGATTTTAAAATTTGCTAAATGACCAAACAAATGCTACAGGTTTTAGAATCACTTCTTCCCTGCAGAAGGTATTAACACTGACTCGTCAAGCTAATAATACCACTAACCAGGTGCAAACAAAAATTTCAAGCTCACTAAAAAAATATGGTTTTTCAGTAGCTTGATTGCTTCATTTGTCATACACTTTATTAAAATATTGTTTTGTGTTGATGTGATATGTCAATATTGTATTCTGATTGCACACATTAATCATTAGAGGGTTTATTTATATATATTTATATATAACATTTCTAATTTAATCAATAGAGGTTTTGCATAATCTATTCATGCACTAGAATATTATTTTAAATACTATCATCAACATTAATTTGTTCTTATTTGGGGAAAAGGTGCACTCAATGGATCTATCTTGGCAAAAGTGATAGAACATTTGAGATTTTTTTAAAGGTGCTCCATTGAATATTAATTACTAAGAGTGAAAGTACAATGACTGTGAACATATTCTATGATATAGTGAACACAGTAGTAAGGATTAAATCAACAAAATATCTTTTATATTCTGAATCGCTACTACAGGAATATTCTTTACCAGGTTCTTTAGTTTAATGATGTAAACACATCAATGACAATACCATAATAGTGTTAAGGATTAATTGTATGCCTATTCTCTTTCCTGAAATAGAATTTTTTGCTAGTTCTTTGTTGTAGGGTGGGACTTTTGGGAGGGCTAAGGGGGACAGATACTGCATTTCCTAAGTTTATAAGGATTTATAAGGTGCTCCACTGAAAAGATGTAAAAAGGTTTAAGAAGACAAAATGTGAGGGTGTCAATCAAAAAATGTTCTCACAGATTTGTTCATGGCAACTATTTGATGCTAAAGGTCCTACTTATAAGCCACTTTCTGCAAATTTCCTCATCAAATTGTCAGGCCTGCATTTGCAGATGTCACCTTGTGAGAATACCACAGTGTAGAATTCTTATGGGATAATTAATCTACATGTTTCAATGTAATTAGTCATTTCAATATGACATATTAATGTATATTTATAATTGAAGTACTTGAACTACTGTCAGGTCAATACATGTCATCTACTATTTTTCAAGCCATTCATAAGTCTCAAAAATGACCATAGAAAAATGTAACTGTGTAGTAGAAAAATTATGATTGCCAGGAAAAAAATTAAGTTCAAAAATGAAAAGTGTAATACAATGTGATTTTTCAGGCTTTAATACTATTCAGTATCAGTTCTAAGTATTCATTGTCATTAATTTAATTGGCATTCCAAAGAAAAACATAACCAGAAGTTTGTCCCAATCATTGCTGAGTAGGATAAAAGTTGAATAAAGAATCAATGTGTGTAGCATTTTAACATAATCAATGTAGCAGTCACTAATAAAATTTCAGCATTTGCTAACAATTTTCAGTTACCGAAGGTACTTCAACTATTAATAAAAATAATATGTCTCATAACTGTTAGTAAATATTGACGTCTTTATTGATGACTATGGCCAAAATTTTGCTCCTCTTAAGGTCAATAGAAATTACTTCTGTTTAGTTCAGTGATGCCAGATTTTTCTTCGTGTATGTGACATTTCACATAACAGATAAAGCAAATTACTTCAGACTATGAAGTACAAAGCGTGAATAATATTTTTCTGTAATGAATGACACCCATAAAAGATGAAACAGAAAAATGTTGACTAAAAGAAAAATCATCAGCTTTCATGTAGAAGAACTACAAGGGAAGGTTAGTAGATTGTGGGTAGTGAGAATTCACCATTAAACAACTTAACAAATAAGAACAGAGAAACTAATTTGATAATTCTGTAAATGAAAGAAATCTTAATAGAATAACATGCTTGGGAATCTTTAAAGGTAATTTTCAGGCAACTTTTTATGGAATTGTATCTCTTGATCAAAAATTATATTTCTATCTGTGTTCTCATCCTGTAGAAAAAATAGTATTTAATTCTATTTTTTAACAGTATTAGTATAATTGGTATGGTCTGAATAAAGTTGTCATGCACCTGGTCATAAAAAAGCCTTTTTATTGGGTGTGGGGTTGGGTTTTTTTTGTTTTGTTTTGGGTTTTGTTTGTTTGTTTTCTTTAACTATTTTCTATTTTTCTCTCTTGATTCTTTCCTTCTATTCAGAACTGTATGTCTGGGACATACTTTCACTCAATTTTTATGAAAAGAAACATTGCTACTGTAATCTCTCCCTTGGAAAGAAAAAAAAAACCACAACAAATTCAACATTATATCTGTACAGCTCCCACTTGAACTTGGGGACTTGTATTACATATTTGGCAGCAGAGCTCTAACAGATGCTATCTGTAAGGTCTTGAACCTCAAATTTTTGAATTTATGACTTTCCAAAACAATAAAATGTTTGGTTTGTCACTACAGTTTCATATAGAGACTCTTTTTAGTCATTTTTTTCAAGCAATAAAATACATAGTCCTTTTTATTCTGACATCCATCAGCTTCATGTAAATACTCTACAGTCTGTTCTTAAATAGTTCTGTGCTATAAATTTGAATCCACCTGAAATTTGTATTGATCTTTTTAACATTTATTTCTAGGAACAATACAGAAATTCATGTTGGAACAATGTTACAGCACATAATAAAGGTCTGAAAGTCTTCAGATCTCCTATCAGATTTTTGGTTTTCAGTGTATGTTTTACTAACCTGCACTCCAGCATAAATTCCCTACTTTATGTAAACCACAGCACAAACTGAAACTGCAGGTTTGCCATCGGGGTCTGTTTTGTTCAGAAGTCAAAATTAGAGTGTTACGAGTATGAGAGACAATCTCAAAGGTTAATCTCTGCTATGCAAGAGAGGTTGGTCAAAGAGCTCACCAGCTGGGGTTGCCACTTCCCTACATATTTCATACCACTGTACCTTCAAGACTTAGTCTCCAATTCATTCAGAGGTAGGAACTTACAGAAGACTAAAATGCTCCTTTCATGACTCCTTCCTCTCATGTCCAGTTATTTGTATTCAAAAGAGTTATCAGCTCTTATCAGAGGTGTGGTCTAGCTCTTATTCGGAAGTCCTCTACTCTTAAAAAATAATTTTTATATGAGCTTAAGCTGCTTATTACCCAACTCTTTACCTAGCTATGTACATCTAAGGTTATGGTTCCATAACTCAGCAGAAAGCGAGAAATTTGTAAACCTGGTATTCAGTTTTTATCCTATAAAGAGTGTACTTCAGGGCACAAGGTAATCTGTCATGAGTCCCAAGTAATGGCAAGATTCCTCTAATTATGTTTAACTGGAACAGCTCAGCAAGCAGATGGCAAATCCTTACTGAGTCAGTAATGAAACACTCATTGACCTCAGTGGTGCAAGTAAGGCACTAAATTAACTTTTTTAATCTATACATTCCTTGTAAGGTTCTGCATTTTGTGGAAAATATGCTTTCACTTTTGTAACATATTTTTAGGACCCACAGATGTTCAACACTGACTGTAAAACTGAAGTGTGTTCTGATAGCCAAAGGGTTCCCATACAATACATTTAAAGGACTGCATAGCTCACAAAACTGGATTTTCAGAAGAGGTGATGAATGTTTTCTATGCAGAAGAATACTTCTGTAATGTTTATCTGTACCAAGTCATTCTTGAGTACTTTTAAGTCTGTATCTAAAAGAAATACAGGTACATTCCTCTAAACAGACAAATGGCATGCTTTCTCTCATGGTTTCTGCAGCTATTGTGTTACAATAGTTCTTTTGTTTTCACTTTTTAAAAAACCTTTTAAATGAAAAGTGTCTACCTGATATCTGTCAGGACAGGTTTAATATCAGAAGTCACTCTCAATGGAATAGCTCCAGTAGAGACATCATAATAACCATAGTCTTGGTAGAAAGTGCATGTCTCGAACAATATTAAGAAAACCACTACTACTCATAGTTTATTTGTTCTTGGCCTGTTATTCATCATGTGTTTCTGCTGTTTCAGCATCTAGTCTCAAACATATTGTAAGCTGAGTTTCAATGAATTGGATATATTTGCTTGAAGAGAAGTTTTGCCAGCTCATTTTCATACTGCAGCTGGGTCAAAATGTTTTGGCTTTCAAACAAGGGTTGAAGTATCCACAGATTTTCAAAACCACATCCAACACAAAGCAACAGCTGCTGAGTTTATCTACTAAACCATGAAGAAAGTGGCAATTAAATCACCAAATTCCAGCCATTCAGCTGGAAAGTTAATGCACCAAATCTATGTTAGTATACAAGCAAAAAAAGAACTATACTGGAAAGGACATTGATAACTTTGGCATGTTGAGTTTATTTGAAAGTAAGAAGAATCACAAGAGGCTTCACATTTCAACAAGGGAGGTTTTACAAACAGAAAACACTGGTTGTTCACGGCTCTGTGTATTTTCACCTACATTATCCCTTTTATTATTCTCAACCTCTAGTATTTTAAAAGATCTCAGCATTAATATTCTCCACCAGAATTTCCCTGGACTTAATCTCCCATTTTTAGCATCAGAATAAGCATTCTGTTTTCAGAAGACTTATGTGGATTGGATATCTAACAATATCATCCCATAAAAATCTAGCCTATAATAGCACTGAATAATTTCAAAATATTTTCACAGAGGATGATTCCAAGCAATTGGAAATCTGTCCCATCCATTTCAGAAGCCACTTATAAATACGTGATGCTCACTTCTAGCATTATGTTTCTATAATTAGGGTAATAGTACAGTAGAGGCTGACGGTGAAAAGCCTAGGTGAGCACCATGTTTAGCCAATTAATTTCTTTAATAGTTGGAGAAAAAAAAGACTGGAAATAAAGTTCTTACATACTTGCTATGTCCTACTGAAGATGAGATCCATATTACTTTGTTCACTTCAAAGAAACCTACCTAGCTCCAGCAATAGGTGGTGAAAGAAGATGCAGCAAAAAATAAGTGCCTAACATAGATGGCATTACCCACTCCTGAAAATATTTCTTTTACTGTCTTGATTATAGAAGAATATTAGTCTCTGAGCTTATATCTGACATTTTATTTTTGGATGGATGATGTCAGAGAAAATAAACCATATAAACTAGTGGGCAGGTTGCCCATTTCTGTGCTGTTTTCCTTGTCTGTTTGCAGAAGTGTCATGGAGGATACTGAACTAATGTTTTAAGATTACCTAAGCTGCTTACATGAAAATTTTTAATTAAATACAGAGTATTATTATTACACAGCTATTACACACTATTAGCATTATCAGACTAAATTTACATTAATGTAGTGCTTTGTACCTCATGTTACACAAAGACAAACAGGTCCAAGTTGCCTTGAGAGAATCACTGGCTTGGAAATACTGTAATGTGTGATAATAGACAGAGAAACAAGACAAACACCTGACAGCATTCTGCAGATATGTTTGTCCTCTGTAAAGTGAGATGGTTACTGACCTTTCTGTACTACTGTTTTTTTCCTGCTATGCTTTTTCATAGGAACAAGTTGCATATATATGAGCGCTAATGAAAAATGGTGCCATTTCTGATATTCTCTCTTCCTAATCCTCATTTGACAAATTCAGAGTCCTCCCATTAGTTTTTTTTCCCAAAACTCATACACAATGATAAAATTATGGAGATTGGGGTATTTGAGTGTAATAGGTTCTAGGGGTGGTTAACACAGAATAATGTGGAAATATAAGGGAAAGTCTCTACTTCTATATTCAATTTCTGAATTTCTATACTGACCTAAAATATCCTTTTATACTTGTATTCGCTTCTTCTTAAGATTCACTCTGCTTTGAAAATGGCATTACTCTCACATTATTCCAACACCTCCACAGTCATAACTTAAAACATTAAAAATTAAATGGAAGAGAAAAATGGGAGGAAAATGAGAAGAATGCATTATATACATTCCCATTTCTTAGGAAAAATCTTAGCTAAGCCTTTTCAAAAAATCACATCCTTTTCTGGAAATGGGGAACTTTTCTATTCAAAGGAGTCATTCTGCCAGAGGGAGATGTGCAATCTTATACAACCTTTAGCTTCACTTGCTATGGTCAGCTGAAACTAAAAATTGCAAAAAGATAAAGTGCTCCATTAAATCCCTGTTTTATTGTATAAGTGCCCTTATGAAATTGTATGACTACACAATAGCATTATATCAGGCTAGAATTAAGGCTTACAACAGACGTTAAACCACAGTATTACAGTGACTACATGTGGGGCTTATTTAAACTGGATTTTAGAATGAAATATTTATGAACTGATTTAAATACTAATGAACAGACACTCCTACAGCTGTCAAAGTAGCAGAATGATAAATATGTTAACATAGGAATCTCTGTGCCATATAGCTGGCCATTTTTCAGTAGTCATGGACACATGTTTTTTAATATTACTAGAATAAGATGTGCAATGAGCTAGGCAAGTGGAAAGACAGTTAAACAATTGGAAAAGTTTCTTTCCCTTTTCTTCAGAGACCTTATTGTTTCCCTGAGTATTTTTCCACTGCTTCCTGATTCATCTCCTTTTTTTCCCTCTTTCAGAGATTCACAGTTCCATCTGTGGAGGTGTCAATACTGTCAATAGGACTTATTCCTAGTTTTGGTCAAGGCTGCAGTTTCCTTATCCACACTGCATGAATGTTATTTCACTCACAGTCTTCATTGGGACTGGCACAGTGGACAGGTAAGTGATCTACTAGTTGCTAAGGTCAATTTTTGCTACTTCTGCGAGGGACACTTCTCTGAAGTCCCAGATAATCTTGTAAATTTTCATCATCCTCATAACCCTTCATAGCTTGCCCTACGTTTCTTTATACATACCTAGGATGTTAACCTAACAGCACACCTGGCACACCTCAATACTACCCTACAGATATTGTTGTCGCTTAGGTCTAAGAAACTTCAAGATATATTAATTATGCCTCAGGGTCAAGGTAAGTCATCTGGGACACAGAATAGTCTCAAGTCTACTTTTTATAAATTTTTCAGGCAGCTAGTTTACACCAGAGAGCATTAGGAAATGAGACAGCCTGTGCCAGTTTTCTCTCAGATGCAGTGTATAAAGATAATATTGACATAGCAGTAGGCCAGGAAGAACAACAGAAAGTCTCGTACAACTGATCCAGCAGCTCTACTGTAAATCTCATCTTTGATTTTGTTCCAGTGTGGTAGGAGTAGGTCAATAAGGCCAAGTCTCCTCTTTGTCCTTCACTGGTTTTACTCTTAATCTTACTACTCTAAGTAAATACAAATGTGGGTTTTTTTTCAGTTGAAAAAGTAAGTATATACATAAAATGTAACATGCTAAATTATATAGGGAAAAAAATCAGTTAAACTTATCTTTCTATTCTGCTGTCACCTTTTGACATATCTTAGCTTCTAATTTAAGATCACAATTCTTGAATTATAAAATTATTTTTTATTGTTTCAAAATAATTGAATGTAATTAAGGAATCAGCTAAATATTACAGCTACTATTAAATGCTTCTTCAATTCTACAATGCATCGCAGTAACAGAAACTAATGACTTGTTAAAAATAGCAAAGTAAGCAAAAAGTTTACAAAACATATTCATGATCTGTCAAAAGAGCTAGCAGACTAATTTAAAAATTTTAACTCACGCCTGGTGTCAATGACAATATACTTATGATTCTGAATAATTTATTTGTCATGTCCAGATCATTTCCACCATAAAAATAGCTACTTTATTAAATAATGAAGATATGTAGTTAAGAACTTCATCATGAGGATAATTCTTAGTGATAGATATACTGGATAAAGACTGTTAAGGAACCCAAGTGCCTTCCTAAGAGGAAGCTAATATCATTGCTTAAAGAAGGGTATAAAAATGTTTTAGTGGATTTGAAATATTGAGCAAGATAGTTTTATATTGATCATTACAGAAATTTTGAAATAGATTTTCATAGTGCATAGCACTGTACACACTCTGTGTATGTTGAAAGCCATGTGACATTTGAGCAAATGTGGTACTAAAGTAAAAATATCCAACAGGATGATTTCTCCTCAGCACTGTCTTACTTATTAATCTTATGAAAATAATGTTTTATTGTTTAATAGAAGAGAGTGGCCTGTGATCAATAAAGTGCTGGTTTCATCTTTGTTATTTATCTTTACTCACTAATACAGTTTTCCAGATTCCTCTTAACTCTGCTAACAATCTTGAAATCAGTTTGACATGCCTTAAAATTTTGCTAATCTCAGAGGTTACATTAGTATCCTGAGTCCATACTTTGTTTAAACACTGTCAAAATGTTGCATTCTGTTGTCTCTCCAGTGTATGGTATGAAATCACTTCCTTTATACTAAAGTTTTGCCTTTAGCAGTTTTTTATCAGTTGGTAAGCCAACATGTCTTTGTGCAAAATGCAGATGTCCATATGCAAAGATTTTAATGTTACTGTGTACCTATTTGCATAGTTGCAAAATAGTTGTGGAATAATGTTATCAAAATTATTTTGGCTACTCCATTTACAGGTGTGAATGAGTATGCAAGGGGCTAAGCAGAAGAAATATAGCATCTGGCTTAGAAACTCACAGATGTAGAAATAACAATTTTTATAAATCTTGATTTTGCAAACCAGGTTTATTCAATTTTTCTGATACCTGCATATTTAGTGAGTTCTTATTAATTTCAGATTAACTTCTTTGATTTTATTAAGTGGTCTTGTAACCCATTTCAAATCACAACTGCATGCAGACTGAGCAATTCGATCACCATCTCCTCCAATAGCTGCTGGAATAAAAGTAAATGTAGGGATTTAATGATGATGGTTCTTTAATCACTGTTCTAGCACAAGAAGATAGAGTACAGTGCACCTGTTTGAAATGGGTCTAGCTGAACAATAAAGGTGAAAGGATACCAGGAAAGGACACCAGGAAGCTGACTGTCTCAGCTAAAATAAAATAGGAAGGAGGAAGCAGACTTTGGGAATGGAAGAGTGTGAAGGATGTAAGCGAAGGACTGAAATTAGGGAAATATGAGGAAAACAGAGGTAGCTAATGAAGAACTAATTAACAGGACGCTGCTGAAGATGCATGGAAAAAAGAAATGAGACATCCAGCTCCTGAAAGATCAAGGGACACTTCATTGGAAACTTCAGACTGAAGTGCTCCATTGTATTTGTATTGCTTTGTCTGCAAAGTATACTGAAGTTATTTATATCTTGTATTTAGGGCATTCACATGCCTGTCTCTGTACCAGTCTTTGAGAAGAGCTACCCTCCGTCATCCACTTTATCCCAAAATGGGTATCAAGCTTGTGTGTGGTTGTGGTACATCACCAGAGACTTCAGGGAGATTTCAACAGAGGAATGGACAAATCTGTCATCATTAAAGCAGGGTCTTGATGCTCAAGATAGAACTATCAGTCTGTCTTACATATTTTGCTGTAATCAGCCTTACGGCAGTCAGTCTACAGCAGGCTGAGAATAAAGCTGAATCACAGGTATAATCCTTTCTTCCAAGAACAGACATACTCTGTCACAGTGGATTCATATCACCATGCAGTGGCGGAGCTGCATCCTTATTGCGTGTAGGGTTGCCAGAAGTTGGCCTGTTCATTTCCTTGCAGATACAGCTTATTTTAGTTACATGAGATCTGTGTGGAAGATGGACACTTCAGATAACCAGAGAAATATGGCAAGTTTTCCATTAGCAAATCTGTGTTAGCCACTGCCTGTGAAAAGACATGAAGAGCTATGCGTTAGTTGTCTCAATTCCATCTGGTTGCCACTAAGAAGTCCAAAAAACTTTCACTGCTTTCCGGAGAAATATTACACCAAGGTGTGCTGAAGTCATCAAAGTACACACAGGATATCCACTAGAGAGGTCCATAAGGTGACCAAGCACAGCCAGCACGGCTTCACTAAGGGGAAATCCTTCCTGAACAAACCTAGTGTCTTTCTAAAACAGAGTGACTGCATCAGTGGACAAGGGACAACCTATGGATGTGATCTATCTGGACTTCTGCAAGGCTTTTGACACAGTCCACCACAACATCCTACTAGTCAAGTTGGAGAGATAGGGATTTGATAGGTGGACTGTTCAGTGGATAAGGAATTGGCTGGATGGCTGCATCCAAAGGGTAGTGGTCAATAGCTCAAAGTCCAGATGGAGAACAGTGACAAGTGGTGTCCCTCAGGGGTCCATAGTGGGTCCTGTCTTGTTTAACATTTTTATCAATGACACAGACAGCAGGATTGAGTGCACCATCGGCAAGTATGCAGATGACACCAAGCTGAGTGGTGCTGTCAATACACCAGAGGGGATGGGATGTCATCCAGAGAGACCTGGACAAGCTGGAGAGGTGGGCCCAGGTGATCCTCATGAGGTTCAATAAGAGTAAGTGCAAGGTCCTACAGTTGGGCTGGAACAATCCCCACTATCAATAAAAGCTTGGGGAAGAGGCAATAGAGAGCAGCTCTGCAGAAAAGGACTTGGGGGTGTTAGTAGATGAGAAGCTGGACATGAGCAGCCAGTGTGTGCTTGAAGCCCAGAAGGCCAATCACATCCTGGGTTGCATCAAAAGAAATGTGGCCAGCAGATCAAGAGAGGTGATTCTGTTGCTCCACTCTGCTCTGGTCAGACCTCACCTGGAATACTGTGTCCAGCTCTGGAGTCCTCAGCACAGGAAGGACATGGACCAGAGGAGAGCAGGTCCAGAGGAGGGCCATGAAGATGATCAGGGGGCTGGAACACCTCTCCTATGAGGACAGGCTGAGGGAGCTGGGATTTTTAAGCCTGGAGAAGAGAAGGCTCTGGGGAGACCTAGAAGCCACCTTCCAGTTCTTGAAGGGAGCTTATAAATAGACTGGAGAGGGAGGGCCTGTTTACAAAGGCCTGGAGTGATAGGACAAGGGGTAATGGTTTCAAATGAGAAAGGAGTAGATTTAGATTAGAAATTTAGAATAGAAAAGGAGGAAGTTCTTTACCATGAGAGTGGTGGAGCACTGGAACAGGTTGTCCAGGGAGGTGGTTGAGGCCCCATTCCTGGAGGCATTGAAGGTGGGGCATGACAGAGCTCTGAGCAACCTGCTCTAGATGAGGATGTCCCTGCTGTCATCAGGGGGGTTGGACTAGATGACCTCTAGAGGTCCCTTCCAACTCAGACATTTCTATGTTTCTATAATTCTTACAGGTCTAAGGGTCATGTAAGTTAGCAGTTATGAATGGAGAATTTGTATAGAGCAGCATCAACCCTGTGACTTTTTGAAAGAATGAGGTATGTTCTGAAAATTTATTTGTTTCCTTGTGAGCTATGCTGTCACCTAATTCTGATTCAGTGATAGATGGCTGTCAAGGCAGTTTAGTGGAAATGGATATTGTAAAGGAACTGTCACATGTAAGGCCATCTGCAGATGCACTGTTGGTCTCACCTCCCTTTCCAGATCCAAAACTTTTCACCTATTCATGCTTATCATTGTGAATCTCAAATCCTCTTTACTACCTTTTTTGCATTTTTTTTCCCCTCCTGTTGCACATATATTACTCTAGTGTTCTATCTTTCTTTCTAAATTTATTCTGCTTCTATAACTATATGTAACAGCTTGGCCATTGCAACTCATTTCGGCTGTCTTAAAGACCTAACAGACACTGTCTCTTACGTGTCTGAATGCCCTATAATCAAATCCTACTGTGCTTTTTCACTTCCACACACATAAGACCCTCTCCCAGATTTTTGATACATGCTTAATTAGCATTATTTTCTTATCTATAGGGACTATTAGCAAACTTCAGATTTAGCAGATGCTCCTTATCTATGGGAAAAGAGACAAATGAAAACTCACATTTCAAAACAAAACATACTGCATTGCAAGCCAAAGTTCTTTTGGTCAGGTGCTTCATATTGGGCTTTGGCCATTTTAACTAATAACTATTTATATGCTAAATATAAAAAAACTGTCATAAGCATGTACAAGGTTGTGTCTAGGTCACTGGGGAATAAATCTTTATAATTCACCAAGTTACTAGAAATGGTTTAGGATCGAATTGTAGGGATGGCTTACGCTGAAGTAGGGGAAAAAATGAAGAAGTTAAAACATGCTGCCACCTCATCCTTTGCTACAGTGTTTCAATATAATATAATTAAAGGAAATCTTCTTCCATAACCAGCTAAACACAAATTCTAGGAGTATTAGATTCTTGTTTTATTTGTGAATATTTCCAGACTTCAATTCATTGAATAATTATTTTAAAAAATATTTTGCTTTGTCAATAGGCTTAAGGGCAAATGTCTTTTCTCATCCTTTTTAACTTCCTAAATGCAAGTCCTTAAGCAATATTATTTAACTTGAGTCATTTTATTATTTTGTTATCCCACTATTAGTTAACTCCTTGAATTTAACAAAAATTTAGCCCAGTGCACAAGCAGATCTGACAGATCTAACCTCACTTCAAGTAAATTCAGTTCCACTTTTTTTCTATACTTCAAAAGAAGTAGAATAACATCTACTACAGCTTCTTTAGCATCTCAGATATGTATGTTAACATAATCCTGACTGCAGAATCAGCTCCATCATAAAAAATACTTTGATTATTCCACTGTTTCCCAGCTTCTCAGTGAGATGCTTAACCCATAAGCGCAAAAGACAGAGACAGAAGACGTGTACTTTATGCAAAGATCATTATTAGAAATATTTAGTAAAAGGGACTGTTTTAATTTTCTAGATTAAGATTTCAAATATTATTGCAATGCTGATATGTCTATCAATTGCTTGCTTTGGTTTTTTTATTTAATATGCATTTCTTGATATCTTAAAATCCTTTGTTCACTGAATGAATATATCTCAAATATTCATGAATATATAAGGCCTTTGGAAATATGTTGCAATCTATTTGATTTCCACACACACTTTATTCATACGTTAGAAACTGCTCTGCAATAGCATTGGAAGTCTCATGATCACCAAAAATGGTAGGTCATAATCCTTGAGCCTGGCTGAATTATATTCAGCAAAGGACTAGAAGGTTGAAAGAGGCAAAGAGCACAAATAACTGAACTTTCTAGGTCCCCCAAGTTACCAAGGAGTCTGCTACTCCTGCACAAATCAGGAAAATCTCTGAAGCTGCTCTAGTTTTAGAAATCTGTAATCATTAGTACTTAAGAATCCACTGATAATGTGGTGCTTCAGACACAATCCTTTACATGTACCCTCTTTGCTGGGGAGCTGTAAGGTGTGGGTAGTGTGCATCCTGTTGAAGATGCCAGCAGAGACTGTTCCCACAGAGAATCCTTTTCTGGTCCTTTTGGTTTGGATTTTGATCATTTTACAGCAGTGCAAAAGAATTATATCAGGATTGAAGACCTGCCTCATTCATTTTAGTGTGTCTTTATGTTTTACCACATTTCATCCTTTCCAAGCTAGTACAGGTGCCTAGGGCAGAAACTACATCTTTTTGCTCCACAATGTCATTTTCCTCTGCTTTCAGCTGTTCTGTGGTGTTGATATTGATTGCTCCCCCTGCCTAATCATAGTCATTTTTTTCCTAGTTTTCTTAAATGTTTTGGTTACTTTACACTAGCTGGTTTCCATTGACCACTTCCCTGAGAGTGAGTATCCTGTTTCTGGTACCCATTCCAAACACTTCCTTTCTGTTGTAGACATGGTGGTGATTTTTAAAAACTCTTCATTAGTGACTGTTATTTTCTATATGTTGCTCAAAAAACTTTATTGATGCTGCCACCTCCAGTCAATGGAAATTGTGCAAGCATTGCAGATCTTATACATTAGCACTGAGTTAACATCTAAGGCATGTAATTAAATTTTTTTTTTTTCATGTTAGTTCTGGCTATCCTTTATTCCTAGATATCCCTTTCCTAATACTAATTTTACTTCATTTTAACCACTCCATTGGCTAGCACAGGGCAGAACAGGTAGGTGAACTGTATTTTTTCCTCCCAGTGGGATATCAGTACTTAATCTGTGAGTTACAAGAAGATTTGTTTCAACTTAACTGATATAGAGCTTGCTTGGTCTGTTACTCTTGTCAGATTGTTGTTTAAAACTTTTCAGGGATGTCACTGTCATAATGTCTCTAGGCACTTGCCTCTGGCTCTGCCTTTCCTTTTTTCTTAATTTTTTTTTTAAAAAGCCTATACACATCTTCATTAGTTGTCACTCTGACATTTAAGGGTGATGGTTCTATTGAAACTTTATTTGAAGCAATCTTACTAATTTTTTGCTGCCGTTGTTGTCTACTTCAATTCTAAGTATTTGTTTTCAGTTTTATGGTTCTAGTCACCTGATCCATGATTTCCACTACTGAAAATGCATTCAGCTTTAATTTCTAAGGCCACAATGTATTTTATTTATCTTTTTTTTTTCTCACTGTTTTCTTACTCCCCAGTTGGTCTTAACATTTTAGAGTGTTCATTTTAGAAGAGAAAATACTCATATTTTGCACATTTACAGCTTAGCCTATTCTAATATATGTTGTCTTTCCTGCAGGCTAACTCACATTGGGAAATGTGTTAAAAGTCACATGTGTAATGACAACATACTTGTTGATTTTTCCTTAGTATGTCCTCTATTCCAGAAAACACTTGGCCATCTAATTAAAGAATTAACTAAAGCACAAGCACTGAGCAGAGTCTAAATAGTTTTCTGACTAGAGACGATATATGCTGCTTAAGTTTTGAGCATGGATGGAGTTAGCTGCCACCCCACACAAGCTCTCATGGGTGGAGTGTTTTGGCTTGGGGTATTTTTTCTTGTTTAAAACTGAGTATCAGCTAGGGGGTTAAATAAAACGGGGGGGGGGGGGGGGGGGGGGAGGAAGAAAGGAATTCTGTTGGTATGTTTTGTAAGAAGAGACAAATGAGCTACATCTGAGAACAT
>JANIJG010009228.1:0-11191 GCA_024611175.1 Megaceryle torquata | reverse complement strand
TTTTATCTAAGTTGTGAGCACTACAGAACAATAGTTAAATATATTAGGGAGGGGAGCTGGGGTGCAAAGCAACCATGAACGCTTATCATATCTATTCTAAGAAAAACATTCCAGTAAGTTGCTTAAAATATTATGAAAACATAATAATTTTGCTGGGACTGCAGAATTTTACATGAAGGACAGTAGAGAATGGAAAAAATTTCATGTACATTGAGCTTTGGATATTCTCTTCTACAAATGGACTGAGTAAAATTATATTGACTTATCAAGAAGCTAAGGAACATGGTAATAAAATGAGTATAATGTCTAGTTAAGAATAAATTACACACAATTTTGCACTCTTCTAAATTAAATTCTGTAATTTCTGTTTTAGAGCTAGGGGCATTCCATAAATTGCATCCTGTTACTTCTATGTACATAATATTAAAATTAGAATTATCGGTTGTCAAATGAAAGTAAAAAACCTGAAAGCCAAAACCAAACATTATTCAAAACAATATATAAAACTTTAATTAAAGAACTCAGCAGGTTAGGCTTCTTTCATGTACAGGAAATAACATAAAGGAGCTTCTAGCCCTTCTTGTTAATAAGAAATGCCTCAAATATTAAAAACTGGTTTTGTTTAACACACTTAGATGAGTATATGCTTGTCTCTTAGGGATACATTTTGTTTAGGACTGGTTAACAAAAAAAAAATTTATAAAAGGACTTGTGACAAATACAATCTTTTTATTACTTTTGTCATTCTTACTGTTTTGCAAAATGGAACAGATTAATTTATATTTTACAGGCAGTTAAGATAAAAATTGAAATAAAATTTATTTTAAAGCAGTAATTATTCAGAATAGAAAATTACCTTTAAAGAGCTTACAATGAGGAGATACTGATTTATTCATTGAAAACAATGTATTCTTTGAATTTGGCCTCTGAGTGAGGTTGCAAACTGTCAGTGAACACTCATAAATTTTACTAATGCACTTGCTATTTAAAAATCTTTTATGAATTCTGAATATGAATATACTTACTCATATAGTGTATTTGTGAAGTTTCTGCTGTGTTAATTTATTCAAATATTCACAACATGGTTGCCAGAGAGCAAAGCAGAGGCAACAGCAACGCTAAGTCCTCTAGCTGAGCACTAGATTAAGGCACAAAAGGTGTTCCCAGAGCCAGGGGTCCCAAAAAAAGAGCAGTGGGAGCCAGCAACTCTCAGGTGAGCAAGGCTGAGAGGGTGATGTGGCTGACGGTGTTACCGGAACAACCGCGGGCTTTTTAAACATGGCAAAAGGGGAACTGGCCAGAGAGTGAAGCAGCTATAGACTTCCTCCTGAAAAGTAAGAGCAGGGCAGGGCACTTGACAGAGCTCAGGGGTAAACGTGAACAGGGCGTGCGGCAGAGCTCAGCCATGGTCTCCACGTGGCAGAAGGCAGTGATCTCTGCACTCACCACCATGGATGTGGGAACCCAGAGTGGCAGCTCTGAGAACAGCTGTGTCTGTTGTGAGCAGGTGGGTGATCTGCTGAGCATAGTGGCAGAACTACGTGAGGAGGTGGAGAGGGACTCTCAGAGAGTGTGAAAGGCTGATAGATTGGTGGAGCCACTCCTGGCAACAAAGGCAGAGCGTGGAGGCTTCATAAGAAGCAGAGGATCCCCTCCTCTCTTGCCACCAGGCAGAAGGAGGGGGCCAAAGTGATGGGGGGAATGGAAACAGGTCCCTGCTTAAGGAGGCAGGCGAATCCCCTTCTGGCCTCCCTCACCTTCCCAGGTCCTCTTGCAGAACAGGTATGGAGCCCTGCAGGAGGAACTAACTGCTGGAGGTGTGGAAAGTTCACCTAGGTCAGAGGTACCACCAAGACCAAGTCACCCCAGACCAAGCATCAAAACTGGCTCCAAAAAGAAAACCAGATGAGTCATTGTTGTGGGTGACCCCCTCCTGAGGAAGATGGAAGGCCCAATATGCCTTTTGGACCTGCTTACTAGGGAAGCCTGATGTCTCCCTGGGGCACAAATTAAGGATGTGATAGACAAACTCTCCACCCTGGTGAAGTATGCAGATTATTATCCACTTTTTGTATTTCAGGTGCATAGTGTTGATGTCACTACTAGAAGCCCAAAATCAATTAAGGGAGATTTTAGGGACCTGGGGAAGCTGCTTAAGGGATCAGGAGCACAAGCTGCATTTTCCTCTATCCCTCCAGTGGCAGGGATGAATGAGGGAATTATCATGAAGACTAATCAAATTATTTCATGGCTCTGGGATTGATGTTATTGGCAGGGCTTTGCATTTTTTGATCATGGTTTGATACACAAGATACCTGGCCTGCTGGCAACAAATGGAATGCACCTGTCACAGAGGGGGATAAAAGGATTCTGGGGCAGGAGTCAGCAGGGCTCACTGATAGAGCTTTATAATAATTTTGAAGGGGGGAGGGGATATAAATGGGCCTGCTATGAGTAAACTCAAGGGAAGCATGCCAGGAATTACAGGATGGTGTGCTAATGAGGACTTTTGGTCTGCTCTCTCAGTGAAGACAATGGATAGGCATGTAATGAGAAATGAAGAGGTAGGGGCAGTTGTTCATGTTTTAGAAGTCAGGGAAGCATCTGAGAAGTGTCTGGTAGGAAATGGGACTCACACTCACGAAAAGGTGCTGGGATCATTAGTTCATCTGAAGTGCATCTATACCAGTGCACATGGTGTGAGCAACAAACAGCTTGAAGACATAATGAAACAGGAAAACTATGACATAGTGGCCATCACAGAAACGTTGTGGGATGCCTCACACAACTGGAGTGCCACAGTCAATGGCTATAAGCTCTTTAGGAGGTATAGACAAGGAAGGAGAGGTGGTGGGGTGGCCCTGTATGTTAGGGATTGTTATGAATGCTTGGAACTTAAGTATAGAGATGACAAGATTGAGAGTGTTTGGATCGGGTTAAGGGGCAAGGCCAATACAGCTGATATTGCTATGGGTGTCTGCTATAGACCTCCCAACCAGAACAGTGAGGTGGATGAAATATTCTATAAGCACTTAAGAGAAATCTCAAGGTAACTTGCTGTTGTTCTTATGGGGGGCTTCAATTTCCCAGGTCTGCTGGGAATACAACACAGCAGGGAGGGAACAACCCAGGAGGTTCCTAGAATGTGTAGGGGACAACTTCCTCACACAGTTGGTAAGTGAACTGACCAAGGTGCCCTGCTGGACCTCTAGTTTGTGAACAGAGAAGGACTGGTGCAGAATGTGGCACTTGGAGCCCCTCTAGAGAATAGTGACCATGAAATTAAGTTCTCTGTTCTTAGAGATGTTGGGGGGGGGGGCGGTGGCGGGCAGCAATACTGGCACTGTACTTTCGAAGGGCAGACTTTGATTTGGTTTGGAGGTGACTTGATAGAATCCCTTGGGAGTCAGTTTTGAAAAATGTAGGAATCCAGGAAGGCTGGACATTTTTTAATAAGGTAGTCTTAAAGGTGAAGGAGCAGGTCATCCCCATGTGCCATAATAAAAGTCGTCGATGAAGAAGACCAGCCTGGCTGAATAGGGAGGTTTGGCTTAAAATCAGGGAAAAAAGGAGGGTTTATGGCTTCTGGAAGAATGGGCAGATGACTCATAATAAGTATAAGAATTTTGTTAGGTCATGCAGAGAAATAATTAGAAGACTGAAAGCTCAACTAGAAGTTAATCTGGCTTTAGGGGTAAAGAGCAACAAGAAAAAAATCTGTAAATGCATTAACAATAAAAGAAAGGCTGGGAAGGACCTCCATCCCCTACTAGATTCAGGAGGAAATCTGGTAATAAAGGATGAGGAGAAGGCTGAGGTTCTTAATGCCTTCTTTGCCTCAGTCTTTAGTAATGGGAACACTTGCACCAGGGAAAGTCACTCCCCCAAGCCAAGATACAGGGGCCAGGAACACAACGTCCCCTGTAAAATCCAGGAGGATATGGTTCATGAGCTTCTGCTCATCAGTGTGCATAAATCTATGGGGCTGGATGGGTTACATCCTAGAGTGCTGAGAGAACTGGCAGGGGTGCTCACCAAGCCACTGTCCATCATTTATCAGCAGTCCTGTCTGACTGGGGATGTGCAAGCAGATTGGAGGTCAGCCAATGTAACACCCACATATAAGAAGGGATGGAAGGATGATCCAGCGAACTACAGGCCTGTCAGTTTGACTTCAGTACCAGGGAAGCTGATGGAGCAGGTCATCCTGGGTTCCATTATGCAGCACATTTAGGATAACCAGGTGATCAGGTCCAGTTAGCATGGGTTTATGAAGTGCAGGTCCTGGTTAACAAACCTGATCTCCTTCTATGACAGGGTGACATGCCTGTTGGTTGAAGGTAAAGCTGTGGATGTTATCTATCTTGACTTTAGTAAGGCATTTGACAGTGTTTTGCACAGTGTTCTATTAGAGAAATGAACTACTCTTGGCTTGGATGGGCGTACGCTTTCCTGGGTGAAAATGTGGTTAGAGGGATGAGTCCAAAGAGCTGTGGTCAGTGGAGTTAAATCCAGTTGGCAGCCAGTCACAAGTGGTGTCTCCCAGGGCTCAGTACTAGGGCCACTCCTATTTAACATCTTCATCAATGATTTGGATGAGGGGATAGAGTGCAGCCTTAGTAAGTTTGCAGATGACACCAAGCTGGGTGGAAGTGTTGATCTGCTTGAGGGTAAGGAAGCTCTACAGATGCATCTAGATAGGCTGTATTGCTGGGTCAAGGCCAATTCCATGAGTTTCAATAAGACCAAATGCTGGGTCCTGCACTCCAGCCACAACAACCCCCAGCAGCACTACAGGCTTGGGATGGAGTGGCTGGAGAGCTGCCAGGCAGAGAAGGACCTGGGGATGTTGACTGACAGCAGGCTGAACATGAGCCAGCAGTGTGCCCAGGTGGCTAAGGACAACAACCTGTATCAGTAATAGTGTAATCAGCAGGGAGGTGATCATTCCTCTGTATTCGGCTTTGGTGAGGCCGCACCTTGAATACTGTGTCCAGTTTTGGGCCCCTCTCTACAGGAAGGACTTTGAGGTGCTGCAGAGGGTACAGAGGTGGGCTACCAAGCTAGTAAAGGGTTTGGAGCATGAGGAGAGGCTGAGGGATCTGGGGCTATTTAGTCTTGAGAAGAGAAGGTTGAGGGGAGACCTTATTGCTCTGTACAACTACCCGAAGGGAAGTTGTAGTGAGGCGGGAGTTGGTCTGTTCTCCCGAGTGACAAGTGATAGAAAAAGACAAAATGGCCTGAAGTTGAACCGGGGAAGTTCAGGCTGGATATTAGGAAGAATTTCTTTACTGAAAGGGTTTTCAGGCATTGGAATAGCCTGCCAAGGGAGGTGGTGGAGTCAGTATCTCTGGAAGTGTTTAAAAGGTTTTGATAGGGCCAGGAATAAGGTTTGACTTGATGATCTTGAAGGTGTCTTCCAGCTGAAACTATTCTATGAATTGTATGATTCTAACACTGTTATGGGTTTGTTGTTTGTGTTTTGTGAGGGTTTTTTGGTTTTTTTTGTTTTTTTTTCCTTTGGTCATTTACAAGTACCATTTGTTGTTGTACTTCTTTTATTATTGTTGAACAACATTATAATTTGATATGCATTTTGGAAGATCAGATTCAAATTGAATTAAAACATAAACATTCTGTCAACTTCAGGGAAATTGCTTACCTTCTCTGGTTGATTTGTTTGCTTGTTTTTGACATAAAGATAATATAATTTCTTTACTACACAAGGCTTGCTTAGGACAATGACAGAATTCCAGTCTAAGTATAAAAATACTGTAACTGTAGTTGAGGTCAAGATGCCAAAGAAATATGCTGCAGTCTTTTCTCTTTCATGAGAAGATGGAAAATAATATAAAGACATGGCTCTAATATGTTAAAAAGTATACACGTAGATTGGATTTCCTTGTATGTTTGCCATTGATGTTTAGCTGTTGTTTCAAAGCTGAAGAAGAACTGGAAGAAAGAAAAAAGAATATACATGTCTTATGTATTCTTTCTGTGAAACTTTCTTTTCAATTACTTTTTGTAAGAGTCATATAACTCTGCACCACTTATGTAGCACACAGCCATCAGCTTTTGTCTCCATTTTTGCAGTAATGTGAATACATGTTCTCATGGCCAAGATGATAATCGAGCTGCTAGAAGCCTGCATACATTTATTTTTTCCTACCAACTTCATGAATGAAATGAATTCTTTTTTTCTTCCTCTTTTTTCATGCTATCACTAACCTTTTGTCACAGTCACTCATCACATACAGTTAAACTATTTCTGTGTGCAAAGTCTCTGCTTCCCTAGCCCTCTCAATTTCTTTGATTGTTATACCACCAGCAAACAGGAAAATGGCAGCTTGCTGTGTTATGTTAAGCACTGACCAAACAACAGGATTTTACACATTGAGCATTCACTAAACACAGGAAACTTCTACTTTCTGTTATTGTTCTCTGTATTTTCTGTCAGTTTCAAATTTTAGACATACTATTGGTCCTATTTGAAGAGTAAGGTAATTTTTTTATTTAAAGCTGTAAGCTTATGCATTAATTATTTTCATATTTACTGACATGATATAGTCATGATATAGTTTGTCTCATTAAGTGCTTATGTTTACAAGTTGATAAACTTCTGATAAATGTCACATGTGACATATTTCACATATCTATGAACAGCATTTCTTTAATCAGTTCATCTCTGCATTTGTCAACATGGGTCATTATTATGTCAAATTATCAACAGACTGCCTTTGTCTATTTGTCCTTTTGTTTTGTAGGAATATTGCATTTATCACAAAATTAGCCTCTCTTTTGGGGTTCTGTCCCAAATTTTAGGCTAAATGCTGATACTCATTCGCTGTTGGATGATATACATTGTCCTGTTATTAGTACTTACCGTTACAAGTCATTGGAAGAAAGATGGGGGAAAAAATGTGCCATTTATGTCCAAGTCTATGTGCCGCTTTGTCAGTACTGTATATATTTATGTTTATATTGTTTATATAATACTGCAGCCAACTACATAATATTTTAAAAATTCAGAACGTTTTTATTAGTGCAAAAACTGAGTACAGAAAGAATCCCAGCAAAACCCACTACCTATTCTACCTAATTAGTCTATATAATTGGTGTAGTCACTGTAGAGAAATTGGTCCTTACAGAGTTGGCAATATCATCCAAACAGATGTTTTGGATACATGGATTGAATGAGCACTCTCTCCCTTCCCCATCATAAGTACATGGATGGATCTAGGTATGATACACCACATACATAGGGTTTTGTGTGCAATTTCATTATATTACACTGCAGCTATTTTAACTTATTTCTGATTGTCCCCTATACAAATATATGGTCTCCTAACCTTCTGTTCTTCACACTGCTACTGCATGAAGCTACCTAGCCTTTGTGGTTAAAACAGCTGAACTCCCAAGTAATAAGAGAATGTAATTTCCCAGTCACTAAGAGGTTTGTTTTGTTTTGTTTCTTGGTATGTTTGTTGTGGTTTTTTGTTGTGGTTGTTTTGGGGGTTTTTTATGTAAAATTTCCAGGACATTTGAAAAGTACTGTGCTGTTCTCAGATGATCTTGGGTCAGTTTAGAATTACCTACATTATGCTGATTTTAGGAACTGGAACAAGAATAATGATTGCTGCATTTCTCCTTTATATACACTTCCATTTGCATGATTAAACTTTGCCTTCCTTCCTACCATTCTTTAGCGCATCCACAATGACCTAATGCCACAGCAACTGCAATTTAAGTCTTTAGATGTGTCAAGCAGTATTTTTTAGCTCCTGACCTGTATGTATTCCTTACTGATGCACTCACACATTCACGGGCACAAAATAAAACTTACAAAGTGTTTGAAGAAAACATGTTTAATTGTTGTTTTGAGGGTTTTTTTTGTGTGGTTGGTTTTGTTTTTTGTTTTTTTGTTTTAATTTTTATTTTTATGTGGAAATAAGAGCTTGATCTCTTTCTCTCTTTCTATCTAGCAGTTTTATTTAATAGCAGAAAATAAAATGAAGAAGTTGAACTACCCCTATGCTTCACAGAAGATTGTGATTTTATGGCCGTTTAGCTTTTTTTTTAACCTGTTTGTTTGCTTGTTTGTTTTTCTTGCCAAGTCTTTCCCTGAGCCACAGATGCCATTTCCTATTCAGCTGTTGCTCTGTTTCTTACAGACACCCTGCAGATCATATGGGTAACATTCCAACCCAAATTGGATCATTTCAGTAAGAAATAGCTTCGCAAAATCTGTTACTGTCTCCTTTGCATTCTTTATTCAGTTTGTTGGTTGCTTTGTATTTTTTTTTTTTAACCCGCAATTCAGATCTTTAATACAGAGTAATAAATGTTTGATTTTAAAACTGTAGTCTTAAATATATCATTCTATCTAAAATTCTAAACAACATCCTGACCATTTTATCGCTTCATGTATGATGTCACTGCAGTTGTTCATTGCTGTAGTTTTCATTGCTTTAGTTCATTTCAAAAAGAAAAAAACACCACTGAAGTAATAGATCGTGATTAAAACAAAATTGGGATATACTATTTCAGTGGCAATTTTTCCTTTTTAAACAAACTGAATGTTACCACTTCAATGTTCATTGAAAGAGAAAATCTTTGAATTTCTCACCTCCACAATATTTAAAAGTTAGAATCAATAGTAGCTTTTCATGTGGCCTGGAGACAATTTATTGAAACCTTTTAAAACTCTCAATGCTTTTTTCAATGCAAATAAATAATTCAGTGTGGTAGAAAGGAAGTGACTGAAATATTGCTGGCCGAGGGCTTCCAATTATGTTTGGGCAGTCTTGAAAACTGGACTTGTGCATACTACTTTATCAATGAACCTTTAAACCCAGAGAAGGTTGACGTAAGTAAAAACTCCTTATTTCTTCATGATTTTGTTTAGTTTACAGTGCTAAACAAGTTAGGAAAGATATCTTCATCAGTACCAAAGGAGGCCAAACACGGTAGTTTTGTCATGGTGTTTCACAAAAGCCTACTCCTTCATCACACATACATACTTTTTCACACACTATTATTAGAAGCATTCCCAGTGAATACATTTTATATTTACACTTAAACATAAGCATATTTTTTTTATCTAATAAAAAATAAAAAATTCTTGCCTTCACTTCAGTCATTCTGAGCCTGTCCAGTTTTATCTACTGGAAACCCTGGAGGGTCTATGAAAAAGAATGCGCCAGAACATGGGGGGCCTAAGCAATTTAAAGATTATTCTTGTCTTTCCAAGACCTTCTAAAACAATGAAATTGTTCAAATGTCTTACCGTAAATACGATGTCTCAGAAGACTCCTACTGTGCTTTAATGACTTATATTTACGATGATGCTGTCTGCAATTAGTGAACATGATCTAAAATGACACAATTCCATAAAACTGTCTGAGATATATATTTTTAACAAACTGACCTCTGATCTGTGAAAATAATATTTTATTCCAAAATGACACATATGTTGTTTATATTCTTCATTAGAATTTTAAGTGTGGTATTTTAACACAAGTACTTTATACTTGTATGGACATACACCTTGGGAAGATGAATGAATCCTTGTGGGTCATTTTAGCTTTCTGGTCATTGCTCTATCATGTAGTATCCCTGGGGTTTAAGTGTTTCCTTTTTCTGGCAAAGTTTTGTAAATTGAAGAATCCATACTCTCATCTGCTCATTTCTTTAGTGTCATAACAATCCCGCTTCTTATTGAAAATTGGTCTACTCTGAAGCTTAAATATTGTTTTATACATTTTACGGTTTCTATACTCAAGTGAAAACTAAGATTTATGATGCCCTGGAGAGACCACTTGGTTTCAGTCCTTCAAAGAGAAATGTTACATTAAAGACAGTGTTGATACCTGTGCAGCCTATCAGGAATTTATTATGAAATAGAAACTGCACAAGAAGCAAGAGATAACAATTAACAGGGTCAAGCAACTGACATAGTGTATTTTTGTTTGTTTGTTTGTTTTAATGTGGAGTGATAAATATTTATTGAATCTTGGAAATTGTAGTTTCTCAGCATAAAACATTTTTTAATAGTTGATCTACTTTTGCTATAAAGTAACCCTCCAGTTCGTGTCTCAAGTTCTGAAAGCATTCTGTGTATGTCACCATTCAGTAAGCTGTTAAACACCTCTAGGGTGTTCATCAGCTGTCTTGCAACAGGAAGTTTAATCTTTTCCTTTTTATATATAATGCTTCAATAAATTCCATTTAACAACAGCAGCACATTTTTTAGCATCACTGTAAGTAAAAGTAGTAAAGATTTTTCAATCAGTTGATACTGTGTAGTTTATCTTTCTCAAGCAAAGACAGCTGCTCATGAGCATTCTTTGATTAATATGAGAAATCCCTGCTGGGGAGACTTCATCTCTGGTATCCATTAAATTACAGGACCATATAGTTGGAATTGTGTCTCTTCATCTGAGGCTCATATCTGGGCTTTTGGCACTGCATATACAGAGGAACAGTCAACAGGTGCATAAATAGAAGATATCAAGGCAAATGGGAAAAACAAAACAAAACAAAACAAACAACACCCCCACCACAAAAAAAAAAAAAAAAAAAAAAAAAAAAAACCCAGACAAGCAAGATCAAATGGGCAAGTGCATCTGAAAAATCACAGGTTAGAGAACAAGACTGTTAGGTATCAGCAAAACAGCCACAGAGAGAACAATCAGACACATTCATGTAGCATTTTGGAAAGATTCAACATGTCATGGTTTGAGCAGGAATCACTGGCAGCTCAGAAATCTTGATGAAGAGAGTCAGCAAAACTGGATGACTGACAAAAATAGGCCAAGCTATGTCTCCTAATATTATGTGAAATAGTAATTCAGGTATATATGTAGGAAGTTAACTGTCAATGAATTAAGAGAATGAGCAGTCTCAAAAAAAACCAACAATCTAGCCAGCAAAGAATGTTGAAAGCGAATGTTGCAAGAATTAAAAAAGTCATATAGTAAACAGACATTGTTTTTAATATGTGGGAAAGAGAGGGGACTTTTATGTGGACATCATGTTTTGAAAGTCACATTTTACTACTGACTGATTATACTAAATTAATGTATTAAACTAAATCTGTATCTGCACTGAAATACCAAAAATTTTCTGAAAATTAATCATTGCAACCTAGGTCTATAAACTTTTGCACTCCCTTAGGCAGTCTTATATAAAT
>JANIJG010009227.1:86664-108411 GCA_024611175.1 Megaceryle torquata | reverse complement strand
AAGTGAAGGCGGTTTGGTGCAAAGGAGTGGGGGGGGGGGGTGGGGGTAGTAAGGGAGAGAAAGATCAAGAGAAAAGGTTCTCATCACCCCTATCTGGATCAGTCCAAGTCTTCAATTCTTCGGGGGTGGGTGCACCCCGATCAATATTTTTCTGTCCCTTTATACCCTTGAGATATCTGGGTAGCATTCCCAATTTCCCCAGGAAGTGGTGTTGATTTGCATGTGTCCCATGAACTAGTGCGGCGCCTGACAATCACCTCCCCCACGACGCAGTCAGCAGCAGCACTTAACTAAAGAAAAAAGAGAGTCCCACCTATGCAGAATTTATCTCTTCCTTTTGTTAACGCATATCTGCGAGGAGCCAAGGGTGGGGCACAGAGACATTGGGAGCAATAAACATTTCTCCCCTTCAGGAAGGTCTTTCCCGACCTTATCACCGCACAAGATTTGAGGCACACAATAGCCAGGCTCTTACAGTAGCCTAGCACTAACTACAGGGAACAGTTACTGTTACTCGGAGTAATACTGTTTGTTGAGGAAAATATAAACCTAACTGAAACCTAAAGAATATACTTTGATCTTATACAAATACGTCTGGTAATAAGACAAGGAAAAACAACAAAATCAGTGGCAAGAAATGGGCAAAATTATAATAGTTTGGAAAGTTCTTCATGACCCATCTGCTGTTCTTTAAATAAGACAATCTGTTCAATGGAGAAGCCGCTTCCTGAAATCCAAGCTTTATCTTCTAATACCAACCACTTCCAGCTTTACTAAAGCCTTATTAATTTCTTTTCTTCTGAACCTTCTTGTTCTCTTTTTGAGACATTTCTACAGCCTTGAACAACAACAACAAAAAAAATTAAAATAAAATCACTTAAAACTTTAAAAACTCCAGTGTTAGTTTCCATAAGGTGTCACAAAAGTTTGTTTTAACAACAGCAATAGTTAATACAGTCACAATCAGAATCATGTTCAGGAAGTGGTATAATTTCACAGCTCCATAAAACCAGACACAAATACAAGCTCCCTCAAGTGAGTCTTATTCTTTTTCTTCATATTCTTTTTCTTTTTGGTTTTTTTTTTTTAACCTTTTTTTCTATTTCCAGATAAAATCATCCCTATTGGCTTCCAGCAGCACTCGACAATAATGTGAAATTACTGTGATGTTGCCATGCATTAACAAAGCCAGTACAAATCCCCTTATCCTGAGAAGCTAACCACAGAAGTATTCCCTCCTGTGATAAGAAGTATTAATGGTTACTCTCCCAAAGAGTCAGGTTCATTTATAAAATCATTTCTAGAGAGCAGAAGACAATTTTATGAGGACAGCACTCCATATACATTCATATAACTTACACATACTATTCCTGTCTGTCAGTCCTGTAATTTTACTTTCTTTGTGGGATCATAGTCTTTCTTTTTTAATAGAAAATCTTCCAATATTCCCGCCCCCTCCCCCCCCCCAACAGGAGAATGGTTATGGTTTAGGGTTATTTACAAAGATGCTGTCTTTAAATAATACTGAGGGGAAGAAAGTTTAAAATTAATCAAGTTATTGTAAACTCATGGCTTGGACTAGGAAGTCCTTTTCTCCCTTACTAGTTCAGGCTGCCCAGAGAGGTGGTAGAGGTCCCATCCCTGGAGTCATTCAAGGTCAGACTTGATGGGGCTCTGAGCAACCTGCCCTAGGCAGAGATATCCCTACTTGTGTAGGGAGGTTCGACCAGATGACCTCTAGAGGTCCCTTCCAGCCTAAGGCATTGTGTGATTCTATGATCAGTCAAATTTCCCTCAAGCAATAGTGACATTACCTGTAAGGTCAGTACAAGAATTCAAGAGAGTAATAACACATTTCATTAATATGACATTTGTTTAATCCATTCTGAAGGAGAATCTCCAAATATTCATTTCATTGAACACATTACCTTTTGTTGATCCCAGAACAACAGACTCTTATAATAGCAAAATGGTCAGCCTTCCAGAACAGTGGAGATATCGCAGAAGCATGTGCAATACCTCCTCCTCTTACAGGAAGGATCTGTATCCACAGGCTACCTCACAGGTAGGAACCTTACCCAAACTAGTTCCTCTCTTCCTTATTTTTCTTTATGTCACACAATATCGAGCAGCTCCCAACAGCAACACCTCAAGAAAACTCTACATTCTCTTTGTGTCAGATGAACACTTGAAAGACAACAGAATTCACATAGAGGTCTATCCAACTGCTATTGCTGTCGTTTTAATTCTAGTACTTCATATGAGAGGGTCACTGAGAGAGCAAGGAGGGAGAATGAATGCTTCTTGGTGGCTGGGACACTTGCATAATAGGAAAGAACATCATCATGCCATCCTTCAGTAAATAATTGCCTAAACAAAGCAGATAATTCAACAGGATAAACTGAAAATAATTCCATCCCCAAACACAGTTTGGCACAAGTCATCATAATCTTCTCAAAGACAAGGAGTATACTTGTTTAGGTGGAATTCAGAAGAAAAAAAAAAAAAGTTTTTTCTTAGTATTGACATCCTGAATGCCTTCATTTGCAGTTACTAGATGAAGCTAGACTCCTTCCAGATCATAGCATGTATCTAGTTTATTGTAAAAGTGGTTTTGAAGTAGATCTTCCAAGTATCCCTGGTTACTGCGCTTTGTTCAGAAAACTTAAAGTCTTTTGGAAAAAAAAACAAAACTGAAAGGTCTTCTCCAGGACCACACCTGATACTTTCCAGTAACAAAGGGGCATTCATTCCATGTACCAGACTGGAACTAGTCCACAGTAAAATCTGCTGAAATATATAGCGCAGATGCGAATTCATCATCTTCAGTTAGCTTCCTTTTCAGATCTGGTTCTATTGTGCCACATTATTTTCTAATATATATTTAAGCCCAACATTATTTTCTTTCCTGAGCAAATACATTTGGCAAATTTAAACCAACACTGTGAACAGTTTTGAAACAATAAAGCCTGCACATTTGGATTAATTTTTATGTTTGTCTGAAAAGGTTTACCTTTTCTATATTGACTCAGTGGGGTTACCAGGGCTAAACTGTATAAATAAATATCAGTAGAAAACCAGTCCCTACTAAACTTGGAGTGCTCACGTAAGATTAACAGTGACCCAAAACCAGCCAGATTAGTTTGCAGTGGATAGCAGCTCTACTGGTACTCTGAAAAGAGTCCTGCAGTTTAACAGCCTTGGAGGTTTATCTAATCTAAAAAGGAGTGGGAAAAGACAAATAGTCTATAATAAGACAAAAATTAGTTGATTATGGTTCATGCCAGTTAGCAAACACATCACTAACAATTAGAGGAAGCACTTAACCAAGTCTTAGTGTTCCATGATATCTGCTGAATTTTACTCCTACTCACATTTTTCCCATTCAGTGAGTAAAAAGAGAAACTGGCTGTGAATCTACTGTCCCAAAAGAGCTGTATATGTTTCAAGCAGTAATATTCATAAGCAGCTGAAAGTGCAGTAGAGAGAACACTGTTATATCCCCAGGTGGAAACCAAGGAACCAAGAGAGAAGTTTCAGTGGATTTCCAGACAATGCAAAGATTACAAGGCCCTTCTTTGTATTTGCTCAACGTATGCTAGACACTGGAATGATTCCTGAAGCAGTCATTAAATTATAAAAGATAAACTGAAGACTGTCATAAAAGAATTTGTGTGCTATAAGAATCTTCTTACCTACAAGAAAAAATTGAAACTGATTTTTTTCTGTAATGGTGCTGATTTAAAAGCTGCTGACTAGGAAAAACTGTCTAAAATATGATGATATTAGATAAACTTCTGAAATAACATAAAATTCAGCATAATTAAGGTTGAATTATCCATTAAAATGACTGAGAATCAAAAAAGAGCTGATCTTTGCTAGTGTAACAGAATAAAATCAAGCTAGACACCTTGAAAAATAATCTTAAGAATCCAATTTTAAAAGCTCTGCAAAGTATCTTTGAGGTTCACTTTGTGCAATTATTCTATCTATTTTACGGTGCAACACTACACAGGGACTCATGGTGCAGGTTCCCCATATCACATTTAAGCATCTCTGTTGGCCAATTGGCAATGAAAGGCCTAAGTGGCACATCCATTTTCTAGTGAAGAGTTGCAGTATTGCATGTATGGCTTCCAAATGAACAATACCTAACTACTGGATTTTTCCCCCTCTTGCAAAGCATGCAAATAGTTTTGTCTTTGAAACATAACCCTCTCAATCATAACTTCCTGATGAGCTGCTGAATCCTGTATCACTTATGTTAGGTTTTTTATCTATCATTATTTTCCACAGCCAAATGCATAGTGTCTTATTTAAGCATTCCAGTTTATTACTACCAGGTAAAAATATTAACCCCCTTTCTTCTGACATAACCTGAGAAAAAGAGCTTCTGAGACATTATCTTGTGGTTTGTTTTGCATCATTTTCTTTCCCATTTTGCATAGGATTCTTTTCATTTAACTCTAGTAGTTAGACGCAAGTAGGTGCCCAAAAGTTAGGCTTCCTTTACAGGCTATGGAAAAAAAACAAACAAACAAACAAACAAACCACAAAACAAACAACATACGTATAGAAGGCACCTAAGGGTAATTCAGCTTATCCTGAGTACCCACTTAAAGCAGAGGGTGATTCATGTCTTCTATATCTCTGCTCCTGACTAGCAGAACTACTTTTAAGAAGCTAAAGTCAGCCAAGATGAAACCCATTGCTAACGCCTTAATGCTGTTATATCTGCATCAGCATCTAGCATGGCACAACAGGAGTGCATCTGTAGACCAAAACACTTGGTGCTGAGAAGCACACTTTCACACAAGGTACACTTCAGGGAGAGAGGGGAAGTGGTATTTCAAACTTGGCACAGTCTGTCCCCACAGGCTGAAAGTCCATTAGCAGCTAGAGCTTATTTAGGTGTGCTCCTGCAGCCTGTCTGGCAGCTTTGTTTTATCACCCATTTCCACAGCCCAAAACTGTTCCTCAGTAAGAAGCTAAATCAGTAAGTGGGAAAACCCAGGAGATTCACTTTAAAAGCATGTTCTTTGAGTCAGTATTTGTGTACTTTGAAACATGATTTTGGGCTTGTAGGCACATTGAGTTAGTGCCCTGCCATCCAGGCAATTGTAATCCCTTTAGTAAACTGCCCACTCTCTATCGATGCTGCATTTTTGACCCTTATTGCTTATGTTGGAGTGCCTTTCATTAACACAACTGGGGCATATGCAATGTTTCGAATGAAGGCCCAGCACCAGCTACACTGCCCAGCTCTGCTACCCCTGATGGAAATGCTTTGCCTAGTCCTTCTATGGTTGCATGTGACACCTTCATGGCTTTATAGGGACATCTCCCTCTTTTGCTCCACAGATGACTGATTTAAGAGACAAACAGCAATGCAATAACAATACTATTGAGTGTGAACTGAAAAGCTGTTGGCATGAGTTCAGGAGTGAAGGATTCCAACACTTGTGTTTTCTCAAACACATTATTCTTGCCTTTGACCTTAATGAGTTTTTCTTGCTATTCAGGTTTTAAAAGTCTCTGATGAATCTAAGGGCAAAACATTTTCATTTTCAATAAGGAATCAAGCCAAACACAGTATGAGGCAAACTAAATTGAAAAGTACTCCCTGGGAACAAACTAAAGACTAATAATGGACACTCTTAATCACCTGATGGTGGGTCTCACTACCAAATGTCACCACTAAATCAGGCATCCTTTGTTACCATAGGCAAGGGATTGCATGGAAAATTTCATCTCACAAAGGGAACTACTGATTTTAGAAAAGAAGGTAGAGACCTACTAATAATAAACCCAGCAACAATATAACTTATCAGATATTTAGTACTACAAACTGCATGTCTTGTGTCCTTTGAGTAAACAGACAGCCAAAGGTCACTCTGCTTTGTTATTCATATCAATGCATTTCACTTGAGAGGCTCTTCTACCACCCACAAGAAAGAAACATATGCGTAGAAATCAGAGTTTTGCACATGGAGCACAGTCACCAATGTGCTCCTTCATTTCAGGAATGCTGTAAATTTTAACATTCCAACCCATTTTTAAGTGGTAGAGTGATTCAGCTGAGATAAAGCAATAATTCACATTATCTCCTAGCAGGAGAAGGCAGAATTTTTATTCTTCTGTTCCCATATCACTGTTAGGAAAAGCTACCAAAATGCTAATCACATCACCAGAAAGGTCTACCTATTCCCAAACCCCAGGCCTGCACTCTTACTTCCCCCATGGCCATTTCAGAACCTCCCTCTGACCACCTCCAGAGACAAGAAGAGAGCACAGCTAGAAACCAGTCCTGGCCCCTGAAATGTCTCAAGTGAATTCACCATGCCCAGAGAGCACGTGGAGAATGCCTTGTCTTTGCATCCCAGCAGCTCCCTACTCATCTGTCTACATCATACCTTGCATCTGCAAGTCAGAAGGGGTAAAAATGTCTAAAGTACTACCCTTACATTTTCATGCAAATACTTATGCTTCCCTGACAGCTCTTTCCCTTGTTGTGCCCCTCAGTAGGAGTTACATCAGCCTTCAGAAGCAGCAGATCAGACTCGGGAATAACAAAAGTGACATATAAAAAACTTATGTTTGCATCCACATTGATGCTAAAGCCAGCTCTGCAATATAGTTAATTCCTTGAACTTAGGTCAAATTAGACTGAGCTAACTACAACTCAAGGCTGAAACACTTCCTGGAAATGTAGCAACCCCATGCTGCTGCACTCTTGCCAAGCCAGCTAGTTTTAAGTTAACTTGGGTATGCACCACTGCAGTCACAGTAGCAACTATGCAAGAGTAGACAAACCTAAATGAGAAGTTATGTCTTTGCTGGTCCAAGTGGCCTCTACTTCACCTTTTGTCACAAAATAGGAGGGGTTGGAAGGGATCTCTGGAGATCATCTAGTCCAAGCCCCCTAGCAAAGCAAGTTCACTTAGAGCTGAGGTCACTGATGAAAAATTATTACAAATTATTCCAGTTCTATCTGAAAGCATTTCATATATAATATACATGTCCATGCAATTCATGTGAAACAAAGCTTTAAGTATCTATTCTAACTAATCAAGGGAACCTAGAATTAAATGCAAGAACTCTAATTCAGATTTCTTTGAGAGGCTTTAAAAAAAAAAAAAAGGCAAAAAACACAAACACACAAAAACTTGAACTTGCTCTATTAAGATATATTAGAATTTAGAAAATTAAAAATCTGTCAGGACAGTCCTGAGAAAAAATTAATCAGAGTTTGTGTTTCATAAGCAATTTGAGATCTGCCCTTGATAATATTTAGTATTGAGGCTTTTTGTCAAACTCTACGCTAAATTCTAAACCTGGAGCTTTATAAATTTTGGAGAAATGTTTAGTTTAGAAATATTTAGTGTTGTCAGCTCTCTCAGACTACTGCATTCCTGTCTTCATGTACTAAACAGAAAAAGTGACAATTCCTTCTCATACAATAAAATGCAGTAAATTGCTACAGTAAGAAAACATGTTGAAATAGAAAACGCATGATTCATGTTAATTTATTCCAAAATCCTGAGAAGGACATTTTTCATCATCACTAGTAGATCATGCTAAAGCTTTTAGCATCTTATTAGTGCTCTTTTTACTGACTTCCATAATGTGTCCTATAACCCTTTTCTTACCTTCTACCAAGGTAAAAAAGAAGCAGAAAAAGTGACATGTTCAGTGCTGTCATCCCACTTCATGCTTTCCACAAGGATTCAAAACTGGTTTTGGTGAGTGGCAGAAGTATCAGTCAATACCTCTGCTGTAGTGTATCTTGACTAAAAGTACAGAGAATATTGTACCCTTATACTCATTGAATTTTTAATCAATTCCCTGCAGCTATTATTTGCAGCATCTTTGGTTCTGCTTACTAAGGACACTAATTGAGATTCAATATCATGAATGTTTTCACATAGTAAATATTCAGCTCAACATTTTAAGTATTGTGAACTAGTTTCCAGTAACAAATATAAGTGACAATGGAAAAAAAAAAAAAAGAAACAACAAAAACACACACACAAAACCACATCAACAAGCATTCTTCTAGTCATAGGCAAAACCAGCTTTCTCATACTATACACCGTGAATTATTCTTAGTTAATATTCATTCCTGTGTAACCTGCTCTAGGGGAACCTGCTCTGGCAGGAGGGTTGAACTGGATGATCTCCAGAGGTCCCTTCCAACCCCTACCATTCTGTCATTCTGTGAAATATTGGCACCAGTTAGTTTGTCCCCAGCTAGCAGTCCAGGCCTGAAACTGGAGTGCAAGTTTCTCCCCTTAACACAGTGAAGCTGAATGGTGAATATGGACCCTAAATTTCAGAAAAAAGAAAAAATAAATCTCTAGACTCAAGTCTGAAAGCCACATCTTATTACAGAATCACAAAGGATAAATTGAGATAGATTGAGATAGATTGAGAATTCTAATCTAAAATTCAGTATGGCCTCAGAAGACTCCTTTCACATTTTGAGACTACAATTATTTTTAGATAGGACAAATCAGCATCAACCATTAACAGATAACATTCTACAACCAATATAAGGGCTGAAAAACCTACCTATGTGTCAAATGGTATTAAGAACAAGATATATTCTATGGTCTTTCTTCCTGGTCACTTGCAAGTTTGCTACACATTCATATTTTGCATCCAGATCAGTGTGATGAAGTATTTGATATTGAAAATTGACACACACACTCAAGTCAGTAATGCTTCACTTTTTGTCAAAAGTTTTTGACCTTATGTTAAAAATTTATATGTCATTAATAATTTGACTTATAAGACCTCAACATTTAACTAAGTATCAGTATATCATGTGTGTCATCCTAATTGTGCCCCATCCTATGGCTTCATTCTGCAAGTCTTCCTTGTAGTGTCCTACTTCTCAAAGTGGTAGGGCTGCCCAAACATGTGGAATGAATTATCTAAGAAACACAGTGTTTGACAACAAAGTACTGAGATATATTAGACCCAGAAAGATGAACAGTGCATACAAGATACAGACTATAAGGTGAAAAAAGCTTTGCAAGGTGAAGTAAAGAACAGCAAGCAGTCCATTTCTTTTTTCCAGATGCTACGTGCTGCCCCTGAAGATGCAGCTCCCATCCACATGGGAGGTAACTCCTTGGCCTCTGCACCACACTCCATCCACTAGCACTCTCCGGGCTTCCTGGGCTGCAATTCTGCAGCAGCTACACATTTCTTTGCACATCTGCATAGAGATTAACAATATCACCTCTAGACTAGAAATTGTTCAGCTAAATGCCTAGCACACCAGGTAAATAAAATGCTTGTGTTCACATTTGCTTCCATAAAACAGCTTTCACTTTTGTTTTCCAAGCAGTTAAATATCTCCAAGAGAACATTCACATCACAAATCCTTGAGAGCAAAGCAGAATGAGTATTTCTTTCCAAATATGGGTTTATCCTGTATTTGTGCAGCTGATCACTACCACCCTATGAAGTTTCTCTTGGAGTATTTGCTCTAACAGGAAAAAAATAATGTCTTTGTTCTCACAGTGCAGTCACCTTTTAACACAGTCTGATGCCCTGAACTTCTGGATCACAGCATGCCATCTGGACTTTTGTCTTCCTCTAAGCTCAGTTTCTGTCCTGGGCCACCTCACAGTCATTAATTAGTGTCACTGTCTACATGCAAGTACCCTGTCCATCATCATTTATATTATAAACGCCTTTTTCCCCCCTGACTCTCTGCTATGTTCCTGCTGCTAAATGTCCTTAATTTCAGATTCTTGATGCTAGATCTTGCCTTTATTAACACTTGAATGAAAAATAATTTTGAAGTAATCCATACTGTCAGCAGCCTCCTCAAGCAAGCGTGATTGCTCTTAGCTTTGCCTTCATATCTAGGTGAAGGAGTTAAAAGTTATTGTTTTGCGCGGTTTTTTTAATCAATTTAAAGGACAATCATTAAACAAGACACATTTTTATCCAGTCCTCAATCAGCTGCCCATGAGCTTGAGAGTTCTTGCAGACCACTAGAGTCTACTCTAGCCTATTTGCATCATTACAAGCTTTAGCTCATAAGAAAAGCTAATGTAACACATAACAAAAGGAAAGTTTTAGTGACGGGAAATCAAGTAAAGCAAATTGGTAATGAATGCAACAGCTGACTACTATCATATTCTGTTTTGCTAATATTATATCAGCATGGTGGCATCAAGGAAAATGAGGCTTTTTAAACTGAAGAATTAGGCAACCTTGAGAAATCAGCCAAATGAGTCAAAAACTATTGCAGACACAGTTAAGGAATTTCTTGAGAAAGCACATTCCACCCAACAGGATCCTAGACTTGGATGCAGAAAAGCAAGCTTTAGGTTTTCTGAGGTTCTTAATTTTTCAGAGATCCATGGTGTAATCCTCAAAATCACTCACTTTGGTAATGGTGGAGCAGAACCACCTGTCAATGCAGATCTGTATTTTTGAAAATCCTGTACAAAGGTTAAGGACTCAGAAGCATACAAATGTGCAAATACCAACCACTTCAAATTTCCAATGGTAATTAGGTGCCAACATGGTTTTGAAAGTGCCATCCCAGTGACTCTGATTCTGCTCCAAGGTGGCAACTATTTTTCTGCTCTTAGCTTTCCATCTCAGCTGAGGTCTCCAGTAGCTTGTAAAGTACAAAGAATAAACACTGGTCAATAACTATAGCACAGGAATTCCCTGGGACTTCTCTACCCAAAAAGGTAAAAGAGCTGACAAGAAAGGATGAGCACTTGTTCAGATAAAAGTTTGTCCAAATACTGCAAAGCCAAACTAAACTGGAATAGCAATGCCAAACTCTTTTGCATTCTTTGATGCAACTACATAACAGTGGAACATAATTGTGAGGGAAGACACTGGTGACAGAATAGAAACAGTATAACCTTGGGCACAGAAATATTTCAGTTTAAAAGAACAACAAACTCTGAACTGTGCCATAAGAGGAAGAAAGCTTTGTGTAATCCAGTGACTGATTTATGCATCCCCCTTGTGACACTGCCATCCTCTGCAACAAAGGGCTTATCACAACAACAAGTAACACACTGAGAGACAAGCCATACTGAAGTCCACAGTGGTCCTGTCAGGGGTATCTTGTTGCTCTTCTCAGATACTAAAAATAATTTGCACTTTTGTCTTCCAGTAGCTCCATGTAAGCTATAATCTTTTTTGTCTTTCCTTAACTTAAAAAAAAAAAAAAAATCAATGCATTTCTTAGGCCTATCAAACTCACCTTTCAATTTGAAATTAAAATTAGGTTCTTTGGTTTTCAGCATCAAAGGCCACACTAGAGCTTCAGCTAAAGCTCAGCCCATCCTATTGCTGTCCTTTGTTACTTTTGTGCAGAACCCACCCAAGGTTTGTGTTGCAGAATGGTAAGTAATCACAACCAGTGGGCTCACATGAATGAATGCCAACATCTCAGGAAAAGGCTGGCAGCTTCCTGCTGCAGTCACACCGTTTAGGTGATCTGTACCACCACTTATAGAAACCACACTGGCTGCTGCTGGGAGACGGATGGGACAGCAGCAGCTCTTATGCAGAGGATGAGGGAATAGCCCTTCCCAAAGTATAGGTCACTTATTCCCTCATGTCCCTGACATAGAGAAGTGGGTCCAACAAGTCCTGTTCTACAGGCTTCTCATTTCTAATATCCCAACACTGGCTTTCCCCCATCTCTTTCACTACTATAGCACGTACAGCCTGGCTACATCCCAATTGAGGCAGACAAATTCAGTACCAGCAACGACACTGAGAAACCTTGAATGTATTAAAGGACACATACAAGCCCAGACTCCACACCTAGGAACTTGCCCCACAGAGAGCATTCCCCAACCAATAACAGGACATGCACATATGTACTCAAGCTCAGTGCTGCATGTCAGAGCCATCAGCAGCATCTTTTCTACCATGGCTGGCATCTGACCTCACCTTCCTGCCAGGTGTGAGACTGCTTTCCCAAGGAAGGTTTACACTTGCATTTTATTTAAGAGAAATTTAGGGGTTTTAGGAACAGAACTCAGTGTCCCTCTGGAGACACAGGGAACACCACTGTGCAATGCATGGTGTAATGTCAGCCCCCCAAGCAAGCATTACAGAAGAACTGGAAACCAGAACGGTCTTTAAAATTGGCCCACCATTAAACAGGAAAGATAGGTAATGATAAAAAAGATATGCAAACCTAAATTTTGAACACCTTAGGAAGAAATTTATATTACTACTTTCTCATGGAGCCCCAAAGAAAAAATGCAAACACTACCAACACCCCACACTCCCCCCACCCCCCAAAACACCACAGATGCTGAGCCAGAGGATAACAGTATGCCCATGTTAACACAAAATAATTCCTGAAGACATGCAAGAAAAGAGTTCTGTTAAAGTTTTAATTATTTTCTCTCAGGCACAGACAAGTATAATGATACAGCACTGCAAATTAAATATTCTAATGCAAATCAGATCCATTTCTGAAAGTTACAGTGACCTGAGCAGCCACCCAGAATAAAATCTTGCCAAAGTTCCTTCAACCAAAGGACAAGTCTAATGGTTCTTACAACACACAGAACTGCAGGAATAGATTTTCTCCATCTCATATACAATGCACACAACTTGAAATTAATTCCTTCGAAGAAAATGAGGTGGCTAGCAGTTGTATGAGAAACTAATGGGAATTTTAATAGGGTACCAAAAAAACATTGTGATGAACACAGCTATTTGATATCTCTTATGTTTCATTCTGAATTTTAAATAATTAATTTTAAAAACCCAAACAAACAGTAATTGGGTTTTAATAATTGAGAGAATACCAGATAAGGAAACAATATCCAACAAACACCAAAGGAAATTAAGAAGTAATGAAAATGGTTTTAGAAGATCCAGATAACTTAAAATCATGATTCAGTGTATGTCATTTTCTCCTCCCAGGACTTCACACACCCTTGAATCTCATTCATGTTCTTGCTTAGTTTCTTCTTAAAGCAAGACTTCAACATTTTTATGTACTGCTGCAATCCTATAGTGAGTTGTATGACTTGCAGTTGGACAGGCCTGTACCTAAGAAGCAATTCTACTAACAATGTTCATGACCTGCTCTGTAAAATGCATGAGTAAATTCAAAGATGCACTCCTGCAGATTACACCTGCAAAAACTCTTTGAATAGCATACCATTTATCACTGCCAACTTGGTTTTTGATGCATGGCTGCACAGAAGAGGGGATCTGCCTATAAGCAACAAGCAGGTACAGGCAAGTTGTTTGTCTTGGTGCTCAGTTAACAAAAGCTCTTGTCATGGCTGGGCATTGATGGGATCAATCATTACTGATGTCCAAGAACTTAATTTTGCTCTGTCTTGCAACTTATTTTTTAAAAAAAGACTGTATTATATACAAGGACTATGAAATAAAGGTCATTCTATTGTCACATCACAGGGAGGCAGTCAGGACTAAAAGGGTGCTGTAGATCTACGGTATTTGAAAGCCTGCATATTTCTAAACACATAAAGGAATTTCACAAGAGCCTTGTATGAAGGGCTCATGAGAGACCTTGAGAAGCAAGTCTTGATTCTCTTAGAATAAAAAAGCACTTCAACTCATGCCAAAAGCCTTTGAAAAAATTGCAGTGTTTTTCCTATTCCTCATTGTCCTATACATTTGTTTATTTAAATTAGCCTAATGCGAGATTCACAGATATGTGGTATGTCTCTGATACGACTAAGCCAGAGGCAACTGGCTTAGCACAGAAATCCCTAGGAATGCATCTGAAGTCCCCTAGATGGGCAATAAGCCCACTGGTGGTGTCTTCAAACTGCTTTCTGGGAAGGCTTCTGCCCCAGAACTCCAGTAATTACCAAAAAATGGGCTACGTTGCTGAAAGTTTCCCAGTGCCCACAGCACAATTCAAACCCTAACAAGTCACTTATGCTTAACAAAGCTTTAAAAAACAACAACAATTTTGTTGCTGCTTTATTATAAAGGACAAAATTAACCAATGACACTCCTCTCAGTCATGAGTTGATATATGATCTACTGAGATGAAAGTCAGTAGGATTATTCTGACTGTTGGACTATGAGTCCACAAGCAAATACAGTGATCCAGCTCCCATACAGCTAACAAAGGCTAGATATTGTTACACCTTAGGTCCTACAAACCACTGCATAATTTTCATTCTTGGAGTAGTTGTACCTCACAAAGTGGAGTATATCTTATCCTGTTACCACACCCCTGAGCATCATCAGTTAGAGACTTAGTCAGCAAGTGAATCAGAGCCAACTCAGTAGTAAACTGCTTACCCAGCTTCACTGCCTGGCCTTTATTACTTACTTTTACCTGTGCAAATTGACTTGATTTTATTCCTAATTTTTATCACTGTATCTGGAGAAGAACCTGGCTTGTTCTTCTCAGGGGATGGCCTGAGCTAGATTCTATTCCTGGGTCACAGAGGTGTGCTGCACAGGAAAGTCCTCCACTGTGCACAAGGACTTTCATTCCTATCCCCCTACCAAAATACGGAGTGGGAAATCTACTATTTCCTAGTAGAATACACTTCAGTGAATAAACTGAAGTTGTGTAGGACTGAATTATAATCCTTGAGAAAGCTTGCTATTTGTCATATTAAAGAGGCATTTATCAAAAACCACTTTAAACAGCATTAATGTAATTATAAACTAGGTTTCACTGGTTCCAATATAAAGAATAAAAATTTTTAAAAACCACCAAAAAAATCACTTATGTCTTCAATAGCACCAATTATACAATATTTACAAGGATTTTTTTTCCATGATGTATCTCCTTAAATAAAATTTCCATGTTGTTTGTTTGTATAGTTTACTATTGCTCACCTAACACCTGACTATGCCAGGTAACACTATCTGAGAAGCTAAAACATGCCACCTTTAAGAATCTGTGTCTTGAATGTCCTTGGACTTTTGCTGGACAAACAGGAACTAGGAATCATTCTCCCCCTTTCAGAGTGTTGCTTTTGAAAGAGTGATCAAGAGGGAAATACAAATGTCAGCTCACTCCTCTCCCCCCTATGAAGTTGGAGGTGCAGCTCCCCACTGCACTACAAGAGTTAACACAATGCTCCAGCTGCTGCAGAGAAAAGCCTGTCAACGTCTGCAGGAGGCAGAAGGGCTGTACCACCCTCCTGCCTCACACCCTGACTGGAACCAGAAGAGTCAGCAAGCAGAGCCTTCGATGGGAGGTTAGCACTGGCAGCTCTCCCTTTCTTAGGTTCACTTGAGTGAGTTTCAGGCATCCAGGGAGATCACTAACAGCAGAACCCATGGGACCTAAAGACTCAAAGGCCTTCTTTTCAAGCATCTTTAGAAAGTTTTGGCAGCCTCCCTCTCTCCTTTGCCACTGCTGCCAACTTCACTGCTGGCTGTCAGACTTATACCCTATTAAAACAAGATTACAGGAGGAAAAGCTTCCCTGTAACTACCTTCAAGCTGTTTAGAGTCCTGCAATGATGTTGGATCATCACCCTCGGGCATCTCACTCAGGTTCCTTAATGTTGTTCTTCACTCTCCACTACCACTGGTTCAAAAACCTCTCTGAACCGCCCTTTTGAACTTCTTATCCCGTCAACATAGCCAGGAGGAGCCCTGAGAAGCATGCTCACAAGCCCCAGCAATGCCCAGGGCTTATCGTGTTTCAGAGCATGGGTCTAACAGACAACTTTAAGTCCCTCTTTTCTTGCTTAAGCATTTTCCACCCAGCACACACATTATAAACACAGACAGATACAAATGAGACAGGTTATCATTCTGCTTTCTTGACAAGATATGCCTTTTAAAGTCTCTCCTGGTAATAAGCAGAAACAACTACTGCTGGAAAGCGCTTGGAGAGAAATAGCATCAGCAGTGCAATGTAAATAATTAACAAAACCATTCTTTTAGATTGCATTATGCAGAGAGGAATAAATCATCAGACAAACATTGAATATTTCATGAAAGTTATTGTAAAGTTGGAGAATTAAGTGTCCTTCTATATAATTTCAGAGCATAGAATAGTCATCAATACATTTAAGAACTGCCTCTTATTCCCTTTGCAGCACTGAAGGAGATGGATTCTCTTGAATTCTACATGCACAGACTTTTCTACATCCACTAAGATTTCTAGTAGGCTGATCAGAATTTCCTGGGGGGTGAGGCAGAAACTGCTAGCAATTCTTGTAAACAGTTTCACTGAGCTACTAATAGGCAGCTGTGTTGCTGAATGACTACTGAAACAAAAAATGTCCACCTCCCCAAGTGATACTTATAAGCAGTAAATCTATCCTCTAGAGAAAGAAACAAGGCAAAACCCAACCTAACTCACTATCTACAGTGTTGCTAAATGAGCACCTAATGTGGTATCATCAGAATTAATAAGTAGAAAATCATGGAGCTCATCCAGCCACATAACTTACTCTCCAAACCATTTAACATTAGTTTTTCAGGATCTATAGATGTTGTGATTTTTGCTAATGATGCATTTTCTCTTAACAGGCTAATGAGTTTTTAGTACTACCATTGACTTTCCAAACCAGAATGTTTTTGCACCACAGAGCTCACCTGGAACTGAAAAAGTACAAATATGTTTCTATGTATCTGGTTTACATTTATCTATTTTAAAGTAGGTATTTTTCATGTTTCCTTTTGTAACTTGTGCTCATTACCAACAGTAAATCTGCTCAAGTTTCAGCATTTTCTGCCAAGATTTTCCCTCCTCATCAATCTTTAGCTGTTGTTTTTCATCCTATGCCGAAATCCCAGGTCGTCCTCAGGCATGATAACACTAAGGCAGTGCAGTATCCGCAGAAAAAGCAAAGGAGGATTAGCACATCATGGTTCCCTGCTTTGAAATAGTAGGTGCAAGCAGCCCAAAGTAACTACTAATCTGAATTGAGATCATTATGCACACAGGACCTGGACACCTTCAATTTCTAATTTCCCCCGTGCATTAAAGAAAGACAGTTAAAAAAAAAAAAAAAAAAAAGAGTTAGAGCTCTGTAAACACAAGAACATTTTTGCTGACAGAATCTTCACACAAAAGCAAGATTTGACCAGAATGTTGTATTTCTAAGGTTTTGACATTTTTTTAACTTACATGACAACACATACTGAAGCTATTAATATGATATTTTTGCTTCACTACTAAATCAAGATAAAGGGAGTTGTAAAAGTTCTTATGTGAATAGAGATAATTTTTAAACAGCAAGAGGAAATTTAAATTTGCCTTCAAAAACTTCCTTGCAACTTCCTTGCAGTAAAAGCTTTACTTATTTCTAAAGAATTTTTTGATGGTGGGAGAACTTGGGAAATTGAGCAATATGCAGAATAATAAACTCTACAAAGATAAGGTGTGGGAAGCAGTGATTATTGGGGAAAATTGTTTTTAAACATACTGGCAGTATACACGCCTGCATGTAATAAACATACAGATTCACAGTGTAAATCACATCACCCAGACAATGCCTGAATGATACAACTTTCTTAAAATCATGAGAAGGGCACATTTCACAGTTTCTCAAAAACTTCAGCAGATGCATGGAATTAGACCACCTGGAAGGCAGGCTCCAAGTTCAGAACCAGAAAGAAATTAAGATAGCAAAATTTCCTGACAGAGCATATGTCACAAAACTATGACAAAACTGAAAAGCTCTCTTAAATAATACATGAGTGCACACTCGGTCATAAACTCAGTCCAGCAGCTGCAACTCCAGCAGGCAGCAGTAGCAGCTTCATGGCTGTAGTGGGGAGATCCTGGGTTCTAAGCCAAAAAGTGCTCCTGACTCACCCCCACGTTGGAAAGAGGACTGCATCTTATTTCCAGTTTTGCTTCAGATTCACAATTTCCAAAGCAAGATGCTGATACCAAGAGCAGGTTTAACACACACACTTACCCACAGTAACACCATGATAAATAGGCAACAGTTTCTATCTATACACCAAAGTGCTCAGTGTCTTGTTCCCTTTTTTCTCACTAGACCAGCCCTATTGCTTTCTACCATCTAGTCCTGCCCCTCCACACACGCACTTGGACAGTCTTGGCAATGCTGAGAACACCAAATATTACACTGGCAGTTCATTATAAAGCCCAGATGTGCCAGTTGTACTGGGAAAGAATAGGTGGGGGTACTTTCCTTTTCCTAATTCAGACACAAACAGGTAACCAGGCACAGCCCAGCCCAACCGAGAATACACAAAATCATATTTTACCTGAGCTAATGGGCTATAGCTGTGCCCCATGTGCTCTGTAATAGGGCCAGATGTATTCAAATAAAATGCATTTCAGTCTCTGGAGCTGCTGTTTTAATCAGAATTTTTATTCTCTCTTCTCCTAAAACAAATTAGTTAAAATGCCATTATTTTATCCAGCATCTAGTCAATCTCTGCTATACCTTAATCAAAATATATCAAATCAATAACTTGGAGAATTTAATTTTATTTATTTAGCCTATAAGAGGCTCATCAATCTGCCCTATATCAAATCCAGCAGCCTGATTAACAAATTAATCATCATCTTCACACAACATCCAGAATAGCACACTATTTTCCTGCTTTCTCTTAGTGAGCAAAACAGAAATCCACATGATCCACATGAAACACCAGTGAGATACACAGCACTGAGCATATTATTTGATATTATTCTGCAGAGAGCATGTGTGTTCAGTTGTCTTCCAAACAACAAAGCAGGGTTGTTGTGTCTGACTTGTGTTATCCCACAACGTTGCATAATTGTAACAGCAAACTTGAGATTTAAATAGGCAAGCAAGGAACTGGACCATTTCCCAGAAAGGTCTCTGAAGACAATCTACCCTTCTTGGCAACTAGTTAGCAACCAAGAGATGATTACTGTGGATTAAAGAATTACATGATAAACAAAACAAAACAAAAAAATCTAATCAGAAACACTATTGAGAGCCATTTTACTGTCACAGGGCCCACTGAAATAAAATAAAACTAAATTTAAAAGAAAAAAAAAAGCTCAACAATTATTTTGTCACAAAGCACATGACAAATATGGAAGATATCCAGACTACTGAAAATCTTTCCAGGAATGTGAAGGAATTTTTTTTTTTAATTTTATTTTTTAATTATTATTATTATTTTGGTATCTTTATTGACTTGGCTAAATTTAAACTATTCAAATCTCCTGGCATTGCACTTTGCATTCATAGCTGTCAGTTTAGAAGAGTTGGGGCAAATTCAGATCTGGTTCAAGTAAGCATAGTTCTCCTAAATTTAGAACATTCTTGTTCACTAAGAACAAATCCAGGCTGTTGGCCACATAAAAGCCAGAGAAGGTGAGTTAGTGATTACAATCTGAACCCTAAGATCTTGAACATTATTCAAGTTTTCTAGACAACTGGCAGTGCATTCATAGAGAACAATTAGTTGAGCTGTGTAATCCAGTACAAAAGACTGAAAGAGACACCACAGGAATAAAACACATTTATGCAGATCGCAACACATATTCTACCTCTATTATTCTACTCCATACACTGGGAGCAGCAAAGGCCAGGATGGCAGTCCAGAAACCCTTACCCTAGGTTCAAATAGGATAAATACTTGAGATTTCTAGGTAGAGTGTATATTAGTCTGTCTGAGACAAGGAACATTCCAATGCATTTTCAAACACTGGTACCAAATTTCAAGAGGTACCTAACCAAATAGTCTTCAGACTAAAGAATTTGTCAGGTTCCCTCCGAACAGGTTTTTTACCTCCAGAAAGCTCCTGAGGCTTTCTTTGAAGCTTTCCTTCACTGTTTCTTCCTCCCATATGAAAAACAGTAAAAGATTATATTAATGATAAAGTAGAGAGTCTACATGATCAAACTCACAAGGTCCAGGGAATTCCAGATTTGAAGTTAACCTAACTTTTTTTTCCCCTGTGCCCCTAGACATCTGTGTTTTCAACACAGTTCATAATGTACAAGGATACAACTGAGCACACTGATAGATTCAATAGGGTTTATGCAAATCTGTATACTTCTAAGAGACTTTACCACATTTATTCAGTTCTAATAGGTGGTTCAATAATAGGCACTACAAATCTAAAGTTTCTATTTTGGTAGTTTGGTTAATTTATTTTAATTATTTCCTCTCAGCTTCATCTTAAAAGGGATGTAACAATGATTACTTTAGACTATTACATATACAATCCAACATGATGGGCATTTGCACCCCTTTGGGTATTCAATAGTCTAATTTTAAAAAGGTGTAATTAATGTTAGAAGAATTATGTTTATATTTCTGCTAAGAACTCAAGCCAGGCTTCTGGTATGTTACCATTTCTTCTAGACTTGCTGTGATATGAGCCAGTGTTTATTGAGAAGTTCTCTGTGAGAGTGGTGAGACACTAGAACAGGTTGCCCCAGAAAAGCTGTGGATGCCTCAATCCCTGGAAGTGTTCAAGGCCAGGTTGGATGGGGCTTTGAGCAACCTGTCTAGTGGGAGGTGACCCTACCCATAGCAGCAGGGTTGGAACTAGATGATCTTTAAGGTCCCTTCCAACCCAAACTACTCCAATTCAATGATTCTAAATTACCAGATAGTATGTTCCTTGCTACATATTTAATTACATTTCAAAAAACCTTAGGAAAAAATGTACATTGGCTGAAACAAACTGTTTAAAATTACAAAACATGATGTCACTATTACAAATATGTAGAACACATAAGCTTATTTGTCAGGTGACTGACGGTACTATTTAAGTTCTGTCTAAGATATGTTGATAACCAAGAAATATTACAAAGGCAAGATATGTTTCAGAAAGATTACTATCATTCCCAAGGTCAACAAACTCTAAGTGAAGAGTTAATGGAATCCACTTTTAAAATAAATCAAACAAACAAGCAAAAAGTAAAATGAAAAAAAAAAATAAAATCCACCACACACCTTCCAGCTTGAAGATTTCTCCAAAGTTGGCAATAACACATCAAAAATCTTGGAATTATTTGTCAATTTCCGAAAGTTAACAACTCTGACTTGTTTTAATGGGTTTCCCTTCAGTCAGCATCAGTATGACAAACTCTGGTCTAAGCCAGCACAGATTTCTGATCACACTTGATTCTTTGAGACTAAAGAACCAAGAACGCTTATGTTCACCAGTGCCAGGAAAACACCATTAGTTCAGGAAGGTACGAACAAACACATCTGCACAGGTAAGTCAATTATTTTTCTTATAGCAAATAATTAAATTCCCAATTATTTTTGCACCAAACATGTCATCTATACTAATTTTTCCAGAATAAATCTGGAAAAATCTGTTTTTCTTCTTTCTTACCCACTTTTCAAAGGTCTGTAGGTACTTCAGCAATTTTCCATTACTAGCTCATGCATTCACAATTGTTTCTGCATCATCATCTGTATGTTTAATTAATATGCCATTTACTTAACTTTTCAGATTAATAATAAAGGACATTAAGGAAAATGCATTTAATACTTATCTCCATAGCACTCTTGGACATCTTGTCACAATCCATTGCTTTTGCATTTATCACTTCATAAGAATTCTTTTTCTCTACAAATCAAATTGGAGTTGGGTCCTTAGTGAAAACCCAGACTTTAGTTCACAAAGAACCAGTCTGACTAAAACATTTTATTTGAGCCACTGTAATTATTCACCTGTAATAAGAATATACGGCAAAGAATAGATTAAGTGTTGAGGTGCTAATGCTTTGTTACAAAAAGTTTTAGTATGTTGCAAGACATGTAGGTTGATATAAAAAAAATTACAATAGAAAA